>APFE030653113.1:81562-95121 GCA_000404065.3 Pinus taeda
GACAAATGGCAGGGACAAATTGCGAGGTGGAAGATCATGGAATCTTCCAGAAGCTTCTCCTCTGACACTTGCCTCTCTATTTTCGACCAGGGATGAGTAAGAGATCATCATTCTCCAAGTGGAATCATGAACTATCAGAGAGAGGACACTAATCAAAACCCCAAAAGATGACTCACCTCCCTACAATCATCTATATATGGATCCCTCATCACAGAGATCCAGAGGCTGGAATCTTGTATCTTGTAGAGAAGTGTTGTTGGTCTTCTGGTGTAACTTCATAGTGTTGGGTGATCTAAGCTTTACTTGAAGTGAAAAAGGGCTTTCTTGCTGGAGGATGATGTTGGGTCAGAACATATGGTTGTAATCCTCTTGCTACTTTTGATCTTAATAAAGCTATTCAAGTTTTCCTTCATAATCTTGTATGTTTGCTTATATATGCATTTGTATGGTTAACACATATCTGGTCCTGTGTTATTTATGAATATAGATTTTTGTTCTTCGATAGTAGTATGTTGATGTGATTCCGCAGGTGCTCTTTGAAGCTGGGCAGACGAAGAAGAAACGGAAAAGCTCTATCAGGAAGGAGAGAAATCAAACAAGGAAATTAAGCGCAAGACTAAAGTTGGTCTCCTTTGTTCCACTCTTATCTATTTTCATAAAGGAAAATGAAAGTAGACTTTACTTGTTTGTTTCTAAGATAGCTCCTAGTCTTAGTGGGAATAATAGCATCTGAGTGGACACTATTCCCGGTAAAACTAGGGCACCCAAAATCTTGAAGCTTAACAACTGTAACACGGAGTTTTAAAAATTTATGGTGGATTTTTTCCAAATCATACTGGAATTTCTAATGTTTTCCAGGTGAAATTATGCCCTGTTTAGAGTAAACCAAATAATTATTATTAATTACAAATAATGGAACGTATGACCACAAATTCGAGTAATGACCCCAAAAAAAATTAACAATGCCACCCACAAATGAAATTTGATGGGCAAATTTTCTCGTCAAATGCCACCCACAAATGAAATTTGATGGGCAAATTTTCTCGTCAAATATGGTTAAATTTTTTTCAAAACTGTCATGATCCTAGACACTGTGAAGACGAGTCAGCGAAGTGTGAAAATTTTCAAATTCAACGAATAAGTTATTGATGGTCTCCATCATTGGTCTTTTACTAATTAAAACCTTAATAAAAGCCCTCGAAATTGCACCTAACCGCTCGGTGTCTTACGGAAAGATAGGGGCCCGGAGATCTTGTCAGCACAACTCAATGACAAATGACCCCTGAACCCACGGATAATATGTTAATCGACAGTGGAGGGGAGCTCGCACGGTTCTCGGAAGAGAATCTCCTCCCAAATTATCCGTTGAAAATAAATAAAAGTGGGTGGTGGTAAGAGGATCAATGGCACCGATTTTATCGGGTTTCCACTGTGCTGAGATTCTGTGAAGGCATATTCATCGTTGGATATGTCTGCTTCCATTACAGGGTCCTCTCGGCAACGTCTTTGCAGGGTCCTTGGGGGTTGACGGAGAGATTCTCTTGCATCATTTTAATTAATTAAATTGGCAAAAGTCTTCCTTCATGGTACTATATCTAAACAAGTTATCAAATTAAAGATTTAAATAAAAACCACTTTACTTGATAATCGATTATGTTTATTTAATATTACTAAATAAATATAAGTATAAACAATGATGCGAAATCTTCGTTCATGATACTATATCCAAACAAGGTGGCCAATTTATGATTTAAATAAAAACCATTTTACTTGATCAATAGTACTATAGCGACATGTATATTTATTATTGTAAAACAAACGTAATTAACATCTATGACATAGACATCCACCATAAAGGAAAATAACAACGAAATTACCATCACAAACAACATACGAGTTGTCTAATCATACGAGTTGTCAAATTGATTGAAAATAAATTGTATTAGAATAGTTTAATGTGGACAGAATTTTATCGAGGAAAATTGTAGAAATTTCGATAAGATTTCATTAAAACTTCCTAAAATTTTTAGGAAATATGAGTTACTGTTGTTAAGTTTTGGAATTTTTGGTGTTTTGGTTTTTTTTTATGATGTTGGATTCATTCTCACCATCAAAAAAATTATTAAGACACTCCTATGGTGATTCAAACCCAACGTCGTATTCGAGTGCATGTTCGCCTAGAACCCACACACCAAATTTATTTTGCAACAAGGCACTTCCTTCAACCGTACTCTATGAATATAAATTCATTTTAAACCCAAATTATAGTTGAAGGCACTGAAAGGGACAACCAAACTCTACGTGAGTTGGCTATGTTATAAATTGTATAGCACCCAAGTGTTTTCCTTTCCTTTGCAATCATAATTTAATAGCCCCTAAAGTCAACATTGCTCCATATAATAGTGGCCCTTATGGAAGCGACCTCACTGTAACGTAGGAGCCTGACACTCGAATCCCGACTCTTATTTATAAAAGCTTCCAAGAAGTTCTCCAACGTGGCCCACTTCCACACCTTCACAGCCTCCGTTGGGTCCACTTCCTATTATAAGGAATCCATGTCAATCCACTCTTCATTTGTCGGTCCCACAACTTTACCAGCGATTTATCTAGTAATCTTTAGCTTTATTGGTCCCTAGTGATGTTCCTGGCATTAAAAGCCCAACACATAGCCTAGGTTCTTCAACATTCACTGTCGGGTTAGGTATTGGCCAAGTGGGCTCCACCTGTTCTATTCCAACCAAGCGTTGCCATTTTATCTGCTATATGAACCTTTGGGAAGACCATTCTATCATGAGAAATAACTATGCCAACACACATAAATGATCAGGGACCAATATTTATGGCCTACTCTTATTAGCCTGACACAATGGAGAGAGGCATTTATATCAATCGTTAGGGTGGAATCCCTAAGCGGGACCCACTCTGTTCTCTTGTTGAGGCTGCGTAAGCCAACCACAACAACTAGGCTCGTCAACAACTAAGCATAATAAAACCTGTTGAGGTGGACCCACTCTTCCACGTAAGCCTGGTCCTCATCGCCACTTATTCTCCTTATGCTCTTCATACACTCTGTCGACCTTAAAGCCTCCATCCCGGCTCTTATCACTTAACAACTTTGTCTCCTGTAACTATTAACGAACAACTTCCATCCAATTCCAAGACTAAGTGTGGTGTGTCACTCCTTTGTACTCAACTCCTTTTGCCCCTCTAGATTTAAGGGCCCTTCATTCTTCTAGTTCAGTGTCACTCTCTCAGCTTGATCCCTCTCTTAAATGCAATAACATTATCTTGTGTTCGTTGTAGATGAGAAAGCTCTATCCCTCCCGAGTTTCATCACACCTGCAATATTAGGTGACTGTACATTCACACATATTAAGTTGTATAAAGATTTACATGGCACCCAATAGTAAACAGATACTCATACTTCAATCATAATAAAAAATAATAATTACATATATACATATAATTAAAAAGACCATTGGCCTGAAATTACATTATTTGGCCCTTTTGGGCATACATCTACTCTTAGCTTCTAAGCCTCCCTTCTACCTATGAACCTCTTCCTATTCCTCTACATCAAATCAACTCTTCTATAGAGTTTAAAAAAATACATATACAAAAAGGCCTTTTTAACTAGAATTAGTTCAGATCCTTAAATTGCTCAACAAATCCTTATCTCTAGATCACTAGTCTCACAAAATCCTTTAACAATCTAACTAACTTGAAAATCTCTCTAACTCTCCAAAATGCTCTCAAGATCTCTCTTTTATAGAAAACCCAATTACATCAATCCTCAAATTAAATAATTTATGTACAATTATTCTACAAAATTAGGAAATACATTAAATTATCTAATTTCACACATTTAGGGAGCCAACTCCCTTGGTAAGTGAAAACCCCTAGGTCTAGTCAAAATACATTTTGAATTGGAAGTTGGATGCTCCTGCATCACACTCCCAATATGAAAAAATGATTCATGGTATCCTGACCATGTGCCTTCATAAGCTAATGTAATCTCCCTAGATCCCAAACTTTGACTTGTATTAAGTCAATTACTCTGTTATCTTGTTGTCCCATTGTTGTCTTTTCCTTTCTTCCTGGTTTCGAGACTTTATGTTGCATCTACCCACTAATTTTGATGATGCAAATTTCTTCGGTTAGTTGCACCTTTCCGTGGTCTATTTTCTTTTGTCTGCCACATTTTTTCTGCCTCTTGGGTATTTTCCTCATTAGCATCCATAATTCACCAATTTCAATGTCCAACTTGTCATTTGTCTGGTACATGTTCTGCCAATCTCTATTGTTCTTTTGTGACATCCTCCTCTCAATTTCCTTGATCTGTTGTTGAATTGAGATGATTATTTTCATTTTCAGATCCTTAAGGGTTTATTCGACCAAATTATATATCCATTGCTTCGTATCTTTGAGTTGCAAAATTAAGTTCTCTGCCTGATCCAACAATTGCGCATTTGCCATCCTATGAATATGACAAATTTTCTGTAAACAATGCATGATTTTGTCCAAGGTCTCCTTCATTATTCAGTCCCATTCTTCTATTGTCATATCTTTCAATGTCATGATTACTTTCTTGTAGTCATGTACAACTTCTTCCAAACTTCCTTGTACTTCTCCAATTGAAATATCTTGAAGCCAACACATCATTCTCTGTTTTTTCTTGTTTTCATGACAACTAATGCTAATCATACCACAACATTTCTCAAATTCCATCTCTTCCATGACATAATTTTAAATCTACCTGTTTTGGCATTCTGTAGAATTTTGTAGAATTTTTCTACAAATCATTCAGCTCTAATAGCATGTGGAATTTTTCTACCTGTAGATCAACCTGGTAATGCAATGTACTAAAGAAAAAAACTTGATCTACTTCTACAAACAATTTAGTGGAAGCTTAATCAACCATGAGCAACATCAATAAGAACACATATAACTGATAAGAAGGAACCAATCACACATAACACAGAAAAATTTACCTAGGGAAAGCACCTGCCTAAAACCCCATCTCTGTATTATCATACAAGTGGAAATATAGTTCGAATTACACAAAGCCTTAGCTTGGAAGCTATTCAGCTCTCAGTACAATCCCTCTGCTGCTCATAGACATTCAAAGGCTTCTCACAAACCTTCTTCTCTGCCCTCCAAGCCTCCTATTTCCTTATGCAGTTTCCTTGGGGTCCAGTGCTGCCACCTGTGTGAATTGGCCTCTTCACACACTCACTAACCTCTGATCTAACTGCACAAACTTGAAGGAGATAAATCCTCATCATGGATGAGCTTCCTTTACAGGAAAAATATTCATCCAACTGATAGTACACTGTCCCTTCTCTGATCTCAACTAGGTCTTTGTTTGAACTAACATGCATCAGTTATCCATGAGGGAATACTCAGTTATCTGAAAATAATAGTTGTCATATGCATGCAAGCATCAACAAATTATATCTCATTAATTTAACAACTTGTTAAATTAATCTAACTGAACTTGACTAAGTTAAGCTAAGTCAACTGATCCTCTCAATGTAGAACTCATCCTTAATTCCTTAATCAGTGGAGCAAATCAAGGGCACATTCCCCAATCAGTGGAGAAATTATTGCATGTTCTCACAAAGACTTCAAGTTTGATTTTTCTTAACTAATTGACTCATGGAGAATTAATTAATTAATATTCAAATTGCTGGTAAGACCAAATTCGAATTTTACTTCCTATTTTAGACTAGGGACTGTCTAAAAATAGGAATCCAACTTGAATTTCTAAAAATAGAACTTCTAGTTTTAGCGCTTCCATTTTTCATTCCCTGTTGCCCAATCCAGGACTGATGCCCAAACTACTATTTTTAGCACTTCTATTTTTAGCAATTTCTTGTTGCCAATTTTCAACACTCCCTCTCGAGAAGAAAGGCTTCTTCTCGAACTTGATCCTGTACCTCTAGAATGTTCTACATGCAACACACCTACCAAGTGTGGTTTCTCCAGCAACTCTCAGAACAAAAAACTCCCAACTGACCTCTTTGTTGGGTTAGAAACATACTCTGATGCTGAAGATCTACCTGTTGTTGATAAATTCTCCCTCTCTGACCTCTATGCTACTCCAACATCTCCATGCATCTCGCATCGTTGCACCCTTCTCTGTGCTACCCTACACTATGCAACACATTTGTGCCTCTCGCATTACTGCAGCCTACATCCTTTACGTTGTGTTGGGATTCCCTACACTGTAGCTCTCTTTGCCACTCCATTCACATCTATCTCTACCCAATCAGTTAGTTCCTGCTACTCCACATTCAGGCTCCCGTAGCGAGGTCTCATCCAAGAGGTTGTGTACCTCAAGGATCCTGCCCCTCCTCCTTAAGCCGATCGCTCCACATCAACCCACCTCCTACCTGGAAGTATGGCTGCATGTGATCCCTCTGCCCATCTGGCTAAAATTTTCCCCCTACTGGAGGTCTTTGCATGAGTGGATTCCTCCACTATGTATCCTCTCAGCTTCCCCAGTTGTCGCTTCTCCACAACCTCCTGAAGCTGTTGCACCAATCGTGGCTCCTCCACAATCATATGAGACTTCTTTTGGCACTGCATGTTAAGAGGTAATGTACTCTCCCTCTCAACCAACAAGTATCTAACCTTTGCCTTGCTCCTTAAGGCTTTGAATGCATCTTGTACCTTAAGTGCATACAAGTTCTTGGCTAGCACACCAATCTCTTTCCACTTTCTTGCCATCATGATTTTTTTTGGAAAAAGAGTTGATTTTAAATCAACGGCATCTCCCTCATCCAAACTCTGATTCAGATGATTTTTTTTTGCATTTGGGTCTCTTTTCGCAAGGAATCCAAAACTACCATTTGTTTTTGAAAATTTTGTACATAAATTTTCAGATCTACTCTGCAAACTCTCGGCCTAGCACTCAAAACTTTTAAATCTCCTCTCAGTATATTGTTCTTCCTTTATCACCCGTGCTTTGATACCATGTAGAATTTTGTACAATTTTTCTACAAATCAGTCAGCTCTGATACCATGTAGAAATTTTCTACCTGTAGATCTACTTGGTAATGCAATGTACTAAAGCAAAACACTTGATCTACTTCTAAAAACAATTTAGCAGAAGCTTAATCGACCATGAGCAACATCAATAACAACACGTATAACTAATAAGAAGGAATCAATCACACATAACATAGAAGAATTTGCCCAAGGAAAGCACCTACCTAAAACCCCATCTCTGTATTATCATACAAGTGGAAATATAGTCCTGATTACACAAAGCCTTAACTTGGAAGCTATCCAGCTCTCAGTACAATCCCTCTGCTACTCATAGACAGTCAAATGCTTCTCACAAACCTTCTCCTCTACCCTCTAAGCCTCCTATTTCCTTGTGTAGTTTCCTTGGGGTCCAGTGTTGCCACCTGTGTGAATTGGCCTCTTCACACAATCACTAACCTCTAATCTAACTGCACAAACTTGAAGGAGATAAATCCTCATCATGGATGAACTTCCTTTATAGGAAAAATATTCATTCAACTGATAATACACTGTCCCTTCTCTGATCTCAACTGGGTCTCTCTCTGAACTAACATGCATCAGTTATCCATGAGCGAATACTCAGCTATCTGAAAATAATAGTTGTCACATGCATGCAAGCATCAAAAAACTATATCTCATTAATTTAACAACTTGTTAAATTAATCTTACTGGACTTCACTAAGTTAAACTAAGTCAACTGATCCTCTAAATATAGAACTCATCCTTAAGTCCTCAATCAATGGAGAAAATGAAGGACACATTCCCCAATTAGTGGATAAATTATTGCATGTTCTCACAAAGACTTCAAGTTCGATTTTTCTTAACTAATTAACTCATGGAGAATTAATTAATTAATATTCTAGTAAGACCAAATTCGAATTTTACTTCCTATTTTAGACAAGGGACTATCTAAAAATAGGAATCCAACTTGAACTACTAAAAATAGATCTTCTATTTTCAACACTTCCATTTTTCATTCCGTGATGCCCAATCCAGCACTGATGCCCAAACTACTATTTTTACCACTTCTATTTTTAGCAATTTCTTGTTGACAATTTTCAACACATTCATCTCTTTCTGCAACCACAAAAGATTCATTAGTCTTAAAAAAATGAGACTTTATAGCCTCTGTAGATCCCCCATCATTTCCTTTTCATGCATAACTGGAAACATGAACTGATTTAGCAGGTCCTCATCTACCTCCATCACCATAACTTCTTATTCTTTCAGTTCAATGTCAAAACACTCAAATTTGATCAAATATTCACTATCCTCATCAATTTTATTTGAAAGGGTAAATGCACCTGTTGTCACTCACTCCTAAATGTGTTTTCAACTGTGAAAAGGGAAAGAAAGAGCAGTGAAGTTTGAAGCCATCTCCCAAGCCACAAAATCTCTCGAAGCTAAGTCAGACCCTCTCCATTGCATAACGCTCGTGATAAGATTTCCAACAGAATATGGATGTCCAAAAATGGACTTCTATGTCAGAAATTAGAGCAAATTGAAGTTTCCCTTTCAAATCCAGAAAACAAAGAGGAAAATACCAAAGCAAGGATAATCGCAATCGCAGTTTCCTAAGGGCTGCAGTAGGGGAAGGATAGAGAAAACCTGTGATTATATCAGTGATCTCAAAATTCAAAGGTCCAAGGTGCAGTATATCGGCGATCGAAGGGATTTCAAAGTGCAGTGCAAAGTGGCAGTGTATATCGACAATCGGAGGTCCTGTATATCAGACTTCCTGCATATTGGGGATCCAGCAATATCGAAGGCGATGGAATATTGGTGATCAGTGATTCAGGATGAGACAGAGTTCGAAAAGTTGTGAAATGGAAAAGTCTCGATGTTGTGTTAAAGCATCAGGAGGGGCTGATTTCATTTAACAAAGAAATTCAAAGAAAAACCAAGGGAAGATGGCTCCTTTTCTCTCTCCTCTGGGAGGCCACATGGCAGAATACCATTGGTCCCTAAGAATCCACATGGTTGCTGACATCATCATGACGTGGCAGTATGAAGGACACATGGCATGCTAATCTGGAATTTTCAGGGTCTTAAGGGGTCATTTATTGGCAACACGTGTCACCTCTTACAAAGTGACACTTGGTAGTGATGATGTCACCCATCGGAAATCAGAAATCTGTGATTGCACAAAGAAAAGTCCCTCCTCCACCAAAGTCCCTTCCAACCTGTGATTGCGATATGTGAAAAACTCTCTTGGATGCGATATTCTATATAATAGATTTAAAGGATTGTCAGGTCCATCCATTTCAAAGGTCTCATATTAATTAAACACCACCCATCTCTGGATGAGTCATATTGACTCTGCCTAGATCGACAACTCCTAGGCCATTTCTCCACCCCTTGCCATGTTTCCCTTCATTGGCGAGGGAGGGGGGGTCCCAAAAAATTGGTTTCCCCACTGGACCTTGCCGATATGTGTCCCTCTCATATTATTTTCCACCCCCCCTCACTTACCACTTACCACTTATGTCCCCCTCCAAAAACCCCTCATCCTCACACTCTCTCCTGCCAACAGTCCAATTCCCTTTTCCACCTATCGCTCGGATCCACGTCAACTGACCATTACATGCTCCCAGTTACATCACCCTCGCTTTCGTTCCACCTCCACTCCTCTACTGCAATAACCAGGTAGTGAAGAACTTTAAAGGTGAGATGGGTTGGCAACAGAAGCATTGAATGAAGTATGGTGAAAGAGTAAATTAGTATGGTTGGTTGAGGAGGATTAATGGCTCAACATGGAGCTCCACTCAGTTACACAACAAAGAACTACTAGGACATTATCCACTTCCAGTCAGTAACAAGAAACTCACATTCGACCCACTCCTTGCTCTGGAGAATGGCTGATTCAAGCAGTTAAGGCGAAAGCAACAGAAACCTGCTGAGTATCTAGAGGGACACCCCATCAAAAATATGTGGCCTAACAAGGGTTTTTTTCACAGGAACAGTAGAAGGACCTCTTCCTCCATCATCCTCTAGTTTACCTTTTCTTATTATTTATGTAATTTCTGTTTATTTCCAAGAAGTGACCAAATCCCGATTGTAAGCATTTTGGGCAGCAGAGCCTTGCACACCAAGACAAATAGTCTATGAGACAACTGGAGCTCAGGCGAAGATATTTTTGTAACTATAACCCAAGCTCCCCTCTCCTTATAAATACAGGGAAGAAACACTTAATGGAGTTTGCGGAATTCTGCACCCACAATGGTCAAATTCTGTGATTCTTTTGGTTTTAAATTTCTTGTTCATGAGGGACTTCAACAATACACACATTAAATGTAATGGATTGGTTATTGGGACCCTTCGATTATTAATGGAACTATTTCGACGATTCCAAAAGATCAATGTATAATATGTTTCCTCTTATGTTTATCACTTCATGTATGTTTCTCTCCCTTTGAAATAGTGTAGTCAAGCTGTCAATTTCATCCCTTATTCATGATTGCATATTTGTTACCAAGTAGCTATAGTACATGTGCTAGTTACATATTTACTTAAGTACCTATAATATGCCAATATTTGCTTGAGATTTTGGATACAAATATTCCCATGAGGTATATTTCCTGAAAACCTTCATTTTCACTCCATTTTTTCTACCATTCCACCTCTTCAATCTTCCCTACCTCTGCGAGATATTGGAGCTTAGGATTCTGTTATGTCCCTATGCATCGAATCTCCCCTTTTATCTCTTCCACTTCTCCTTTAAAAAAAACAATTGCAATATTAAGATGTGTGATTGTTATGTGTCGGCCACTAGAACCAATCATTTATATTTTAGGTTGGCCCAATTTACCCCCTGAGCATTTGGATCCATGTATTGGCTTGAGTTTACTTAGATGCCAAACTATTAAACCAAGCCCCATTTGTTCTCTTTTAATTATGTGACAATTGGAGTGCTGCAGAAACCCCCTTACAAATAATATTCCATGCACTCCTATCTTTAAGATTTCCTAGGCATTGGTCTATAATCGACCCAGATGTTGTCTCTAAAAAGCTTTCTATGTCTCCCGCAATACTCGTGCTGCAGGTGCCATTAAAAGTGACAACACTACTCATCTCAAACATCTATTAAAAAAAACAATTTCTCCATCTCAGGTTCCTCCCTCACGACTTCATTCCTCCATTGCATATGTAACACCCTCCTCCCACATCCACCCAAGTAGCCATGCCAACCAAGGTGAACATGAGACAAGAGGCCACTATGATCAGATTCAGCCTCCTAGGTTACCTTAATGAAGTGGAATTGATGGAACATCACACACAGTCATCCAACACCATCAACGACAACCTCTGGAGACAAGTTAGCCACTTAGACATCCCTTCCCTGGTACCACTACTGCATTGGACCTCTTAAGCTATAGTCACTCTCATGCTATGGGAAAGAGGGCAACCAGAGACCTAAAGTCACACTCACAGGCCTACTTTCCAACGAATGTCGACCAAACTTGTCAGTTTTGTGCCAGCGACCTCGTGAATTAAGCCACTTTTTCAGGCCTAAACCCAGGCCACTGCCCAGAATGGAATGAAAGCTCAGAATCAAGTAAAGTAGATGGAACCAATGTTGCAATAAATAGTTGATCAATACCTTAACCATAACCCTACTAGCCATGACAAACATTTCATCAAACATATTTCCAACATGCAACCTACAGGTGTAAACAATAGAATTAAGTGTAGGAATGTCATACTTATATGAGAATCATCATGAACAACTGTTTCCTCATGTCATTTTCTACCTTATCATTTATTAGGTCATAGACACATTATGTTAGGCCCCTATACTACTAGTGTAACCCCTTATTGTTATTAGTATAACCCCCTTATTATATTGATGTACCCATGTAGTGCCCATATTGTCACTATTGTGCCCCATGAACCACTATTAGTTATTATTGTGGCCTTACATTATTATGTTATGTCGGCTTCTAATTATATTTTTGACCTCTTAGACTCCTATATATATGAAAGGAGGTCTTTTCATTTGTATCATCCAAGAATTGTTCATTATTTAATGTAAGGGGTTTTCCCCCTCGAAGAGGCTGAATTTTAAGGCGTTGATCTATCTTTTCTATCTTTTTCTTGAGCTGGTTTCATAACATTTGCTATCAGAGCTTTGGATTCTAGGGTTTCGCTGCTCCAAACAGGTCATCATGGCATTTTTGCTATAACTTGTTTTCTGCGACGTTTCAGAAGCTAAAACAAAAACCCATTTGAGATGAAATCGCATTGAATCTCGGGTCCAAATTTTAGAGCTTTCTGCACTATATTTGCGGCGATATGATCTGAGGAAGTTGCTCTTTTTGCAGACTTCTGAATTACATTCCAAATAGGAGACCTAGGGAAAATCATCATAGCTTTCTCTCTGAGCATCAGATTGAAATTTCATAAGAAGGTACGGAAAGAGGATGGACTATAGTTTCTTATATGTATTTTTTCAGATCCAAAGGTTGAAACAGTGACATGTGGCACATCATACAAGTTCGATCTACTGAACTAGTCTATAATCAGGTCATTGTGGGAGATTTGGCATAAATATTCCTTGGAGAATCCAATTTGGATCATACTGGTGGCATTGGAAAGAGGACATAGAGGGCTACTACAATTCACAATTTCAGAACTTAAAGATCCAAAAGTATAGAGTTACAACCGTTTCAAGATCGAGCTCCTAAAATCAAGAAAAAGCAAGATGAGGAAGTTTGATGGCAAGGATCCGGTAAATTGGATACTTCAGATGGAGCGATATTTTGATCTACATGGTGTACCATTATTACAAAAGGTATGTATTTCATCTTCATATTTAGAACCGGGTCAATTTTTATGGCATGAAGGGCTTTGTTCTCGTAAACAACTTGTTACGTGGTCAATTTTCACGGAGGAAATGATAGCACATTATGAGGATACAAAGAGCAACACCTTCTTTAGAGCAACACCACAACAATTGGAAAGAGTAAAAGGGCTTTGTGACATACTAGAAAGTAAAATTATGGCAACAATGAATTCTACCCCTCACAGCTATGAAGATGGAAGTGTTGTTTCTCCTAGCCTTCCACAACCTACAAGGTTACACCACAACAATTGGAAGAAAAAAGAGAAAAAGGGCTTTGTTACAATTGTGATAGCAAATGCACTAAAGGTCATAAGTGTGTTGAGAAGAAATTATTTTACTTAGAGTATGAAGAGGAGGAAGAAAAGGATCAAGAAACATCGAAAGAAAAGGATATACACCAGGATCCAACCCCAAAGATAGAAGAAATGAATCAGCCCATATCTTGCAAAGCATTGGCAGGAATTACCACTCCTCAAACTATCGAGATAGAAGAACATATCAAGAAGAAAAAGGTGCAAGAAGTGAAAGATCTCATCAATAAAGAAGAAATGAATCCAACCATATCTTGTAATTCATTGGTCGAAATTACCACTCCTCAAACTATCAATATAGAAGGACATATCAAGAAGAAAAATGTTCAAGAAGTGAAAGATCACATCGAGCGTCAAAAAATGAATCCAACCAT
>APFE030653113.1:99559-123175 GCA_000404065.3 Pinus taeda
ACTCACCAACATCCCTTCAGATTAAGGGGGGGAATGTTGACACCTAATCCTCAGTGATTGGGGAAATGAATGTGAACATTCATCGAGAAGATGAACTGAACAATCACATTCATGTATATATTAGATAGCTGGTTAAATGAATAAATGCATTTTAGCTTTCTGGAGCTACTCCTGGCCTGACAAAAGCTATGCAATCTTTCCTTAGCCAGATTAATTTTGTAAAGATATTTGTTCCAGATTTTTCAAGAATCGTATCTCCCTTACAATCAATGATTAAAAAGAACTCAATCTTCAAATGGGGCCAAGACGAATATGAAACATTCAATCTAATTAAACAAGCGATTGTTAATGATCCATCTTTAGCAACTCCAATTTTTTCCGATCCTTTCATTTCATATACATTTGCCTCTCATAGATCATCTACTGCGATACTCACTCAAGAAAATCAAGACAAGGTGAAGGCCCCAATTGCCTTTTTCAGTTCAAATCTACAAGGGGCTTAATTAAATTATTCAGATGTCGAGAAACAAGCTTATGTTATTTTCAAAGCGATCAAACATTTCAGACCCTTTCTGCTTAAAACCCATACAAAAATGATAGTACCGTTTCTGGCAGTAAGAAATATCTTGGTATAGAAAGACGTGGGTGAGAAAAGAGCTAATTGGGTTATTGCCTTACAAGAATATGACGCTGAAATTAAACCAACAAATATTGTAAAATGTCAAGGCTTTTACAAAATGCTGGCTGGAGCATCGCTTATTTCCAAAACTCCAACTGTAGAAATACAAATGTATGAGGTAAGCCTAAACGATGTTGAATCATTATACACTGATATCATATTTTATCTAAAGAAAGGATATGCTCCTTCAAACCTCAATTATACAAAGAAAAGAGCCCTAAGGTTGAAGGCTAAACAATATTAGCTCGTAAACGATGTACTTTTTAGGATGAATTATGATTATGTTCTCCTTAGATGTCTAGAGAGATCTGAAGTTGAAAAGGTATTGCAGGAACTTCACGATGGACTGGCGGGTGGACATTATGCTGGAGATGCTACTACACATAAAATCTTGTGCGCAGGCTATTATTGGCCTACACTATTCAAATATGCACATAGCTACGTAAGGAAATGTCAAGTTTGTCAAACTGCTGCTAGGAGACAAAAGAAACCATCATTGCCTTTGCAACCAGTTAAGATTGAGAAACCTTTTGATCAATATGCATTGGATATAATAGGTGAGATCGTTCCTCACTCTTCCAAACAACATAAGTATATCCTTACGGCTATTGACTATTTTACTAAATGGGTAGAAGCAGTTCCTCTCAGGACAGCTAATGCCAAACACATCATTGATTTCATAGATCAGTTCATAATCACCAGGTTTGGTTTACCCTTCGCTTTAATGTTTGATAATGCATTGTGTTTCTCTGGTAATGCTATGACTAAATTTGCACTCAAAAGAGGTTTTAAACTTAAATACTCTGCCAATTATTACCCATAGGGGAACGAGTTAGCTGAATCAACGAATAAAAACTTAATAAGAATCATTAAGGGAACCATTGATCAAACTCATAAGAATTGGCACAAATCTCCAATATATGCTCTATGGGCAGACCGAATAACGCAGAAAGCCTCTATTGGCACTTCGCCCTTTAATTTAGTTTATGGGAAAGAAGTAGTTCTTCCAACTCATCTAGCGATTCTCTCTTTGACTTTAGTTCAATATATTGACGAAACACCAACTTCTTCCTTACAACTAAGGCAACTGCAAATTCTTAAGCTAGATGAACAACGAGAACAGGCCAAAATGACTCATGCTCATCACCAAGCATTGGTAAAATCTTATTTTGATTCAAACATGATATCTAGAAAGGACTTTTAGATTGGAGATCTAGTTTTAAAATGGGACAAGGCTCATGAGGAAAAGGGCAAACATACAAAATTTCAACGAATGTGGCTTGGCCCTTTCCAAATCGCAGAAATCATAGGTCCACCTACTTTTATGTTACAGGATTTAACAGGAAAAAGAGAATCTTTACCTGTTAACGGGCAGACCCTCAAAAAATACTTTCCATAGGAGATCATTCTTCTATTTTTATAGATTAGTTTTTTCTTATTTTCACAATAAAACCAGTTGTAAATGGTTACATTTGAAATTCACAAAAAAGACAAGTATTTGTTTTAGATTTTTCCTTTTCGCTTGTATAAATAGAATCATTTTAGAAAATTGGTCATTATTATTTAAAGATACAATCAAAGGCTATAACCCTGAAAATGATACTAGTTTCAACCTTGTAAATTTTTATAAAAGGCGACCTTTAGTGGGAATTTGTTTTACATCAGTCAAATGAAAAGTATCAATAACAGAATGAAGATTCTCTTTAGAAAAGTTCTTTCCAAAAACTCTACCATTGTCGTATAGAGCTATTCTTAAGGAAACAATGACTTCCTCCCCACTTAGGAAATTACGAGCTTCAAGGAATAATCCAGCAATGCACTTTAAACTTAAAGAATAAGAGGTCTCATCACAACCCGACTTATCATGATCATAGATATTATAGCTTGCTGACTTTGCCAAAACTGCATACCACAACAGGGCAATGACTCGAGATTGTAACAATCAAAAGATAAGGGTTCTCATCATGAGCCATCTTGTTCAGCAAAGTTATAAATCAAGTGAGTGGCACTATCATAATTTGGCTACCAAACCAAGGCATTGTTCTTTAAGGATTAAAAGAAAATGAAAGCAATAAGTGTGGATATGGATTTCTCTTTGAAAATCATATATTTCTCCAAGTAGGATACAAGATCATTGTTGGGTAATAGGTAACCCTGTCGAGGCTATAAATGCTTGCTGGCAGCAGAGGCTCTACCTACGACAAATGGGCATATTTAAAACTAATTTACAGAGAAGTCTTTGTTTTTTATCTTAATAAACCAAGTAGTGACTGATGTAGATACAATGACTAGCTCTAGGAAGTAAATAACCAAAGTTAAAATAGAAGAAACAAACTATCATTGACAGCTGCAAGCATGATGTACTTTATCTTTCTATAATAAAGTTTGATTTTCTGGAAAAGTTTTCTATTTTGGAAGTTTAGAAAATTCAAAATAAAAACAGAGATAACTAGTTCTTCCAAGTGAATCGCCAATTGTTGTGGCCATCAACAACCCCCCTTCTTATTTAGTTTTATTGCTAATACTAAATAAGTGGGGACCCTTATTCAAAATTTTTTAGTGCTTGTATTCCCTTTTTGAATAAAAATTACTATCATGAACTTAGGAGAATACCCAAAAAATCTAAAAAGACTTAAGTTTTATGAAAAGCTCGAATAAATCCACTTTCTCAATAAAGAGCATCGCATCGCAAAAAGGTAATGGATGCTTTCCTACAAGCGGAATTATAAGATTGCGAAATCGTGAAGCAAAATCACACACTAAAAGATACTCATCGCATCACATGCCTCAAATATCACTTAAGGTGAGATGCCTCAAACCGCCTATATGCGATAGCGAGTTTCGCAAATCACATTTCGCAGAAAACACGTTAATGGATGATTGCCACACGCAACGAAGTAGCGATATTGCGATATTGCGAAGAAAATCACAAAATCGTCTTATCGCAGATCTACAAGGCTCATTGTTCGAAAAAGCTTTTTCCATAAACCAATGCCCAGTTATGCGCACTAACTGTTAATTAATGAGTTAGTTGGAAATCATTAATGAAGTATGGTTTTGATATGATCGAAGAGCCATTTCACGTAGGGTGATATATTTTATATGTTTTCGGCTTTTAAAGCTTTCCCGTCACCTTTTCCTTATCATTACTCTTGCCTCATTTGTAAACTGCAGGAGCGAAGAGAAGAGAAGTATACATAGTAGTGTTCATGATATTATGGGAAAGAAAGGTAAAGCTCCGAGTTTTGAAGATAAAGAGATGACACCCTTGTACACAGACACCGCCTGTAACAAAGACGCCAGTATTACTACTTGGGAAGGCATGTATAGTCTACTCGAGGAAGAAAATCCCAGGATAATGGAGGTTACAAGTACTGCAGGTTCACATGGGTCTTCTGAGGTGTCAATTACAGAAATATCGTGTTCGTTCTTGCACCGGATAGCAGCGAGGCCCAAAATTCTTTCATACACGGACATGGTCAAATGGGTACTGGACAATGCTGATATCACAAAAAGAGAATTTAAAGCTCAGAAACAAGAACTCACAGAGTCGTTATTTTCACAAAATTTAAGCTTTATATCCTCTAACAAAAAACACGCAAGAGGTGAAAATCACACTAGGGAAGCCCGGATCGAGAAATGGAGGCAGTTTTCGATGCGCAATTAGCGCCTATCGCCAGGAAAAACCCGTCGAAAAGGAAAGCCTCTAATCACTCAGTCTCTTGTAAGCTCGAAAATTGTAGAAAAAAGCGTTAAAGGCGAAAAGCAAAACTTGAACTCTAAAACCAGTGATATTTATCAGGGATATTCTCAAGTGATATGTAAATATTTACCAAATGTACAACACTTACAGAAAAGCTGGAGACAAATGGCTCAAGAGAGAGCAGAGTCCATCAAAAGGTTAACCAAGTTAAATTGGGATTCTTACTGGACATACTTGGTAAAACCACACAGCGAGTGCATGACTCTCAAATGTATCATTAACTCTGCCGAGAAGATGGCACCAACACTTGCCAATTCCATTTTCGCAGGACAACTAAAGCCGGAAGTCAGCCAGCCAACTCTCCTCAAGCAAATGCTGAACACTTGTGACTATAAGGAACATATACATAGATAGTTAGTTGCCATTTTTAGTTTTAGACTTAGTTTTAGTTTTAATTTTTCTTTATTTTTGCCTGAAATGAGGATGGTCATTTAAAACCGCATCCTACATTTTTGTAATAAATTATTTTTAGATTTAGCTAATAGTATTTAAACCCTTCTCATGCATTTAGAGAAGGGTCCTGAAATTTGCCAAAAAATTGTCCTCAGAACATGCATTTTTGCACCCTCCGAGGAGGTTTTGATGAATGAATGGAACAATATTTATTGATATATGCGTTTAATATCTACTACTGATGTTGCACTTTTGTACTCTTAGTGGATGTTGGATTAATAAGAGATAGATCATTATTGTTGAAGCTCATGAGTAGAACGAGTTATAAATGGTACTTTTATCTCTTAACTATTTCTGCTTGTGTGTTAAGGTGATATTCATGTTCAGTTATTTATATATGAATGCTTGAATGCTTGAGTTATCATTTGGCACTTCTGTACGATGATAGCTATTTATTTATGCTTAGTATATGAGTAACTTATTATGCGATATGTTTTCCACAACTATTTCGTCTAAATTTTTATATGAAATGGTTTATCTTTATTGAATTATTTTCTCATAGCAATTGAATGATCTTTATTACCGATTGCCATTTGAAATCATTTTAGATCGCATAAGTGAAAGATTAAATCCCGGGTTAGTTTTAGAATTAGATATTTTTTTTTTCATTAGATTACAATTACACTAGATTTAGAATAAAAGTATCTTACTTAGAAATTATTAGAAAGGAAATATCAATTCTCAACACACACACACACATAAATTGGGAAACTGGTCCCATATCCCCAGTCGGACCCACTATACCAAACGGAAAAGGAGCTGCTAAGCAAGGTCCAGATCAGGTGAGTATCCCCCTTGTTGTAGACCCGATTTTCGGGCCTTCAATAGGACCTGACATCCACTCAATAAAATAAATACTCCACATTTGAAGCACCTTGGAAAATACATCACATTCTACACTATCATCTGAGGAAGCAAGAAAAGGCATTATCATCATCATCAAGGAATCAAGGCGATCTCCCTCTCTTTGAGTCAAGTATCACTTTTGAAGGAAGACATATTTGTCAAGAAGAAATCTTCTATCATCAAACATCATCAAGTAAGGCATCAAGTTGAATATAACATCATCAAAGAATCACCTTCACTTGACAATTAAGTATCTTTATATCTATGTCTGAATCTATCAAAATGACTTCATTTTGCAAGGAAAACAACAAATTGGTTGGGTCATCAAATTTCATTGCATGGAAGAAGAGGACAAATTTTATCCTCATAGAAAATGAAGTCATTGGTCATGTTAAGGGTTTAGTTTTAGAACCACCAAAGGAAGAAGCTCAAGCTATAACAAAGTATATGAAGGGTGAAATAAGGGCTCAAAGAATCCTTATAAAATCAATCAAGAATTGTCTTATCCCTTATGTAGCAACATTGGAAAAATCAAAATACGTCTATGAAAATTTGGTATAATTATTCTCCGCATGCAAGCTATATAAGATGAATGTATCAAAAGAAGAAGGAATAACCTCATATCTTATGAGGGTGTCAAAAATATTGGATCAACCGTAGGAGTTGGGGGAAACAATTTCCGATAGAGAGATGACCACAGTTGTGCTCAATGCACTACCAGAGGAATGGGGAATTTTTTATCAAGCATCTATGGAAAGAAGGAATCCACTCCATCCAATGAAGTTTGGTCATTGTGTAAGATTGAAGAAACCTTTAAAAGCAAAAAGTGACATGGGATCGAATGAGCAAGTTCAAGTATTTATTGCCATGGTTAAGAGAAAAAGAAAGTTTGGGAAGTTTGGTTCTAAAAAAAAAAAGATCGATATTTCAAAGATCCAATGCTATGTCTGTTAGGAATATGGGAATTACAATAGAGACTATCCTGACTTCAAGAAATACAACAAGAAAATGGAAGAAAGGAATGAAGCCCCTATCGCCGAAGAAGTGGAAGAACCTAAAAAGAGGAAATAAAAGAAGGAGGAAGTGAAATATCTCTACTATGACTAAGATAATATCCTTCACTTAGTTCTTTTGAGTTTTGTAAATACTAGTTATCATGGTAGGAAGCATTGTAAGTATGATAGGATGCATCATATTAGGAGATGAAATTATATTGAAAGAATACAATTGAAGCAAGAGCGAATGACATAAGTTTAAAAGAATAAGCTTTAGTAGAAGTCTACATGAATGTAGTAGTTATCATAGAAAGGAATTATCTCTTAGTAACCTCACTAAAAGCATGAGTAGCCTATATAGAAAGTCATATAACATGGTAAAAGGAAATCATCATAAATAATCATCAATTGGAAGGATCATTTGCAGAATGAGTATAATAAGGTTCTCCATTGGAATCTTCATTAGAAGGTTCACCTCTCTTAGAAGAAGCAAGTGTCTCGCCAATCATTCGACCCTGTGTAGAAGGATGATGGCATGGTGACAAAGGAGTGCAACATGTCAAGTTGGTTGAATTAATTTCAATAAAGGGAAGGAAGTTGTCGAAGGAAGTCTAGATGAACAAAAGGAGAAAAGAGGTATGTATATATTTGAAAAATTAAGTCATCTCATCATATAATTGCGGATAGCATGGGTGAATGCTCTGTTAGATTCCTAGTCACAGTGATCAAAATTACTCTTTTCACTATTGTTAGAGTCTTAGGTCAAATTATAATATTTTCAAATTAAATTTGACATGTCTCTTGATTGTCAAATGGTTTTAAGTCATTGTCAAGGTGTCATTGCTACTCCCTCCACTTATTCAAGGTCACAAATCATCCATCATGGTCATTGTGATCATTTCCTGTCATAAGTCATCAAATGAGTTAGTTGGTCATCATTTAGGTCATGGTCTAGAATATGCATGTGACGTTCATCATTATCTCAATCATTATTCTAAAAAAGGGAGTCTTGTCATCCATTATGGTCATTAAAAAGTTTCATCATGGGAGTTAGCAATTAGGAAAATAAATCATTTTAAAGAGAATCAAAGTACATTTGCATCACATGGAGATGTAACACTTCCTATTGAAGAATCATAGCTGCCAGTACCAATCACATCATCAACCACTACTTCAAAGTACACATAAGATCATCATTCCACTATGAGCCAAAAATCGATTTTCTAATTATAAATGAGCGTTAAGACATTTAAAAATATCATTGTATCCTTTCAAAAAGCTCTAGAGCTCCTTTTTACCACTTTGACTTTTGCCATAGCCATTAGAGGTTCAAAAATTTTCACCACTGCCCTTTTTCATTTGCTCGTTGTGTTTCTAGAGAAAAGCGCTGCTCTTTTCACTTGGAGAGATCTAAAGGAGGCAGAATAGGTTCACTTTTAATTTCAAGTTCTTCAAAGGTTCTTTAAATAGGTAAGCCAAACTTCACCAACCTTCTTTATAGCCTTTTTCCTCAAAAATCAACTAAAAAATCCTCCCCTAGGGTTTTTGTTACGATTTTTCCTTTCATGGTCTACAACTTCATTCAAAAGTGAAAAAAATTGTTTCTATGTTCATATATGTTTCATTACTTTCATTAAACATTCCCCACCATTCCCCTTACTAAAATTATCTCATTTCACCATTTTCCCAAGAAAACCTAGCTTTCTGCTACGTTTTCGCCCTAAGTCTGTAATCTGATCTTTTCACCCCTTTTTCTCATTTTTTTTGAGAAAATCCACCTCCATTATCTTCCTAACATCTATCCCTACCCCCAGCAATTTTGTTAGAATTTTTCCTACCTCCTTTTCTCCTCATTCCCTTCCCCCAAGTTGCTGCGCTTTTCACTCTATTTTTCTAGTTAGACCCCATGCCCTTTCCTTGTTTGAAAATAGGGTTTTCTATTAAAGTGAAGCCAGAAAACATGGTGAAGACTAGTTCTAGGATGAAGTATAAGGGAGGTGATATCTCTAGGTATGAGCCAACTCATATGAAAGAGATCAACTCATCAGAGTTTGTCAAAAAGTCATTTGAGCAAGTAGGTTTCCTAGGGTTTTGTCAAACAATGCAAGAGGTGGGCTATCATCATGATTTAACTAGCCTTTTTGTCATTAACTTCAAGAAGGATCAGGCCACTATAGTAGGGGTCAATTTTCAAATGTCAGAAGAGATCATAACTCAAGCAACAACCATCCCCAATCAATATGAAACCTGGTTCAAAGGAATGGACTTGGATCTAGAGCACTACAAAATGTATTTGAAGTTAGAGTACAAGGATTCTCCTTCACACATATTTCCTAGCAGGAAGTTGTTAGATAAGTATAGCCCTTTAATGAATACCATCCAGAAGTACTTCACTTGTGAAGGCATGTTTAACAGGCTTTACCAATATCACATCAGGTTGCTAATGCACTTCACCTCTAAGAAGCCTCCAAATTTGCTAACTATCTTCTCAAAAGTTTGGTGAAGATGACATAAAAGGTGTAGTCTAAAGGCAAAGATCATAAAGCTAGCCTCTTTCATCATGCCCTAGTGAAAATGATAATCCTCCACCAGCTAGCAAGAATCAACATGTAATGGGAAAGTTTCTTGGAGGCAACTACTCTCTTACCTGTTTCCAGAAAGCGAAAAGTCAAAATACTCCTTCATCATGTTCCAGACCACATGGAGCTAAATCATCAAGCAGGCCATCAATAACAAAATCTTTGTCCAAAGCAAATATCTCAAAGTCAGACAAAAAAGGTAAGAAATTGGTTTTTTCTTCTGAGCCATAAAAAGAGATGCCTAGATCTAAACCTAAAACTAGGTCTGAGGCAAAAAGGCTATCTAAGGAGATTGCTAGTGAAGAAGCAGTTCAGGCTGAAACCATGAAAGATAAATCACCTATGAGCAGAGATGATTCATGCTTGCAAAATGAAGAAGAGGTATCTCCAAAAATTGAAATGGCTAACCTAGGAGAACAATATAGGAATAAGAAAGCAGATGATATCATCAAAGAGAAAGATGCACAGATTAGAGAGCTGAAGGATGACCTAGCCAAAGGAAATTTCATGGTGGCTTTCCTACACCAGGAGAATAGATAGTTGAAATACACTCCAATGTAGTAGAACAAGTCACATGAAGAACCTCCATCAGTGAGAAAATTAGGTGTTTTGACAGTAGAAGATAAAGGGAAAAAAATCACTAATGTAGAGTAGCTGAAAGAGAAGGTGTTGACTTATTGGGGCCTAACCCAGGTTCATAAGTGATTTAGCTAAATAAATCTCGAAATTATCGGCCCTTTCAGCAACAGTTCACAGAGCATGGACTGAGGTCTTACTCGAGGTAGTAGGGGAGGGTGCTGGAACCATGTTTCTGCACCCTAGGGATGTCTTGATGAGATCTGGAACGGTCGCAAACCGATCCTACGCGCTAGTGCAGCTCCACACAGCTGTTTGACCTTCGGGTAGCTCTGTACAGAACGCGAAAGGGCATTATCTAGATCCTCTAACCTTAATGTGTTATTATTATAGATCTAACTTAATTTTGTGGGCCTAGTAATCTTACTTAATCATTCAACATTTATAACTAGTGCGCATAACCATAAACTGTAAAAAGATGCATAAACATATAACGGAAGCATAAACATACAGATCTGCGAATGGATGCACAATATTTCAGAATCAACTTAGCTTTTATTAACTTTTGTCCTGTTAAAATCCCAACTCTATCCTGTGCACTCAGTGGCAAAGGTCCATGCACACAGTTGTGGACTCTACCAGGCCTCTGCACACATAGATGCAGAGCCTCTTCTTACTCTTACAACCTAAGACTCAGACTTACAGACTTAGACCGAATATCGCATTCAATAACCCATAATACTTAAGATCACATCTAAAGCTGCCTTCTATACTTAGAGCCTCGCTCTATTTATACATTCCCATGGTCCGCAGACCATGGGTAGGCTGACACATTATATATTAAATTACAATATTTTAGGGCGGATTACCCTAGACTCTTGCACTCCGCACCTGCATTTTGTGAGGTCTTACATTACTTTTGACCAAAATTCGGGCTACAAGCCCCAAAAATCCGCTATGGGGGGACCTGTTGCCCAACAGGCCCCAACACAATCATCGTGACTCGTCTCGAGTCACTCGACTGGTGCGGTGATCTTTGCACGAAGTTCATCCAGCAATCTCTGTGCTTCTCTTACATCTGCAACACATTCTTCTGCCGTCTACTGTACCCGTTGGGCGCATATCTCCGATGCTTCGTTGTTAGGTGCCAATCCTTGCCTGAGTGTATATACACCCTACATCTGTGCCAGCTTTCCCTCGATCTTGGCAATGACCGTGAATGCTTCCTCGAGCCAAGGCTGGATGCATTCCTTAAGCACTGCTTCTTTCTGATGTGCGACATCCACCTACACCTTGAGAGCCTGGGCCTCCCGCATCTTGGCCAGCCGCTGAGTAAGTGTAACTGTCTGTGTGGTCCCCCAAACATTGTCATAGGCCTGCTACAACTCCTACGCTTCTGTCTGTAACCGCTGTAACATTGGATCTTCCTGCAGTGAAGTGAGTGTGACGAGTGACTGATCTAACAAGCTTGTGCACTCCTGTATGACGTGCTCTGTTGCTTCTAGCCCTAATTGAATGGCGCGGTGCTGCTGTTCTCTAACCTCCAATGGTGTAGAGGGCTGTTCCTTTAGCCTCAGCTCCGCGATCTAAGGGTTGAAGTCCAACTAAATCCTCGTTGCTTCCTCCTTTGCCTCACGGAATCCACTGGCCAATTTGTGTATTCATATACCTGCTGGTAAGTCTACTGCAATCTCTAGTTCGGGGACGCAGTGACATGCTTCCTCGATGATTTGCTCCAACTACTGAGTCTGTGCTATCGCTTCATCGCGTTGGAGGCTCAACTATTCAATATTGATTCGCTATTCACTGAGCATCTATGTCGCCGATGTCAGTGTAATAGGCTCCCCATCCAACTTGGAAGCCTTGGTCTTCTTCTGTGGCCCAGTTCGTTCTGTTGCATGCGACTGTTTCAATTGTGTAGAGGTGGTGCTTGGGTCCATACCTTCTGTTGTCACATCTGTTCCCTGTTCCGTGGTTATGTCCGAGCGTCTTTCTTCCTACATCGTAGTGGCCCCTACTGCTGTTGCCTCCCAGGATGCCCGTACTTCCACAGCTAGTTGTTCGTTTCGTTTATGTTGTGCTAGCCACTTGGCGGCATCCTTTTGTTTTTGAATCTCCATCGCATCGCACACTATCACATTTGGTGTGCACCATTCCAGTGGCCATGTTCGAAGCACCGCTAAAACAATGTCATCTATGGTGAGGAAGGGGAGTGTGGTCCACTTCTGTTCTGGATCCATCCGCGCCCTGAAATACACATTGTGCATATCTGCTTTAAAATCTGCAAAGCTCTTCAGACTGTTGTATACCGAGGTAGATAGGCACGACCATTTTTTGATCCACAGTCGTATGCTTGCCTCCATTAATACCCAGAATATCTTGGTTTCTCGGATCCGCGTGGAATCCTTCATCGTCCATAGCGAGATGTATTTTGCTGCTTCTGGCCAATCTTGGTCGAGGGGAGGAAACTAACTATCCTCAGGCAATTCATCTGTAACCAACAGGATGGATAAGAGCAACAATGTGTAGTGGAAGGTCTTACCCTACTCTTGGGCCTCCCTACAGTTCGTTAGGAACTCGTCGCAAAGGAATTGCACCCAGTTGAACTGTACCCCTTCTGCACATTGCTCTGCTAGCGCGATGACCATTGCTGGTACCTCATTTCCACGACATTTTCTCATCACCTTCCTTGCCAACAACTGGGTAGCGACGCGCACCGCTATGTTCTGAATACTAGTAATAACATAACCCCTCTGCTTTTTCTCCAACTTATATTTCTTTTTCATGGTCTTTGCAATCGTCAAATCTCCACTTGCACTAGCTATTTCCGCGGGGTCCCTTCCCGTATAGGGAAGTCAAGAAATCCTATGAATGAGCTCCGCTGTGATGGGAATGGGCTCCTCCAGCCACAAGTACCCATCATGCACCAGGAAAAGCAGTTACCTGATGACAAATATCATGATTGGGGCCCGATGAAAATGTGGAATCGATAGGAGGTGGAGTAGCTTGGCCTCCTCCACCCTGCGCAACCATTTCCGTGGCTACAGTGTTGTAACTGCCCCCTCTGTGCTTTGTTCCATCAGCTGGCTGGTTTCGAAATGAGGGAACTTCTCCCTATCCGCGAGGTCCCAATCTTCAAACTTCATAGTGGGTATGCGTCCCACAACCGATCCTTCAAACAGAACTCCCTCGGGGAGGGACGAGGCATTGAGTGTGCTTTTAACGGCATCCAAATATTTAGGTACCTTTACCCTGCCTTTCCATAGAGGGATATACTTGGGCAACTTTGTGGTGGCATGTATTGGCTAGATGTCTACTTCACTCTCTTCCTCTGGTCCCATCTCTTCTACAAAGGTCTAAGTATCCTCCTCCTCATCATCGCTCTCAATATTAATCGTTTTGCCCTTTTCTTCCATCGACAGTTTACCAAACTGCGGATTTCGTGGAGACATATGGATCGGTCCTGCTTCTTGGGGGTCCTTTTTGGGCCTCGGCGTCCAGGGTGATTTAGGGATTTTTGGTGCATCCCCTACTAGTGGTGTAGAACTCTGTGCAACTCCCTTGGTTGTTGACATTACTCTAATCAAGGAATCTTGTGTATCCTCTGGTAATGTTTTAAACCACAGACTTGCTCTTACAACATCTAAGTTCATCAGGTTCATGCTTGCTTGATAACGCCACAACTTAATTCGCAAAATGCTAAGGGTCATTCGATGAAGTGCCACCTATGATTTATAGGCCCTTTTGAATTCAAATTCGGCCGTTCCCCCCAGATTCAGCCCATTAATGTGAGGCTGGCAGCAGATAGCCCCAAATCTAGTTCTGACTTTGTGTCTTAATTGCCCACCATCCGCTCCTCGTTGTCTTAAATTGGCCATCTTGTCATGAATAGTGGCACCAATGGTCACTTTCCAGCCTATTCGCACGGCAACACAGTCCCTTGTGCATGAACGCGACCTGTGCATCATACTGGCCTTGCGCGGAACCTCCTTTCTGCGTAGCTCTCCTGCAGACTCGTTTATAGTCCCACACCTTCTTTCAACTGCTTGGAGCGTTGAGATTGTGCTTCCTACAGATAGTCAGGTGGTCGCACTACTGGTGCGAAGCTTCAAGTCACATTTCAATCCGGTTCATAGGCCTTCCTTAGTTACCTTTGCACCCATCAATGCCTCACGTTCCTTCTTATGTGGTGCGCTGCCTTGATGAATTTGTCTGATAAGGTGCGGTTCCAGCCATGGTAGTATAGCCAAAACTGCTCGGCGACAATCTTCTAGTGTGGTGGTAAGGTTGCCCATACATGGCCCCGTCCTTCTATCAATGCATAATGCTTGCGAGATTTTGGTGTCCAGCTTTCTGATCTCCTCGTCCATTAATATGCTTTCTTGCTTTAGTCATACCCAATCTTCTTCAAGTTTTCGAAGCTCAAGGTTCCCTCGTTGATGGCTTCTTGAATCTGCATATGTTCATCCTCGTGCGGCTGCATAATCTCTTCTCTTTGGTCGCTATGTGCTGTTGCAATTATAGGAGTGATTGCATGAGGATTGTTTCCCAAAGTTATGGCCTTGACTCTATGCATTGTCTTCAGAACCATTTTCGCGTTCAAGTTCCCGCACATGGCCCCATAGGCCCATCGGGCTGCTAGCACGTGTAGGTCCCAATTAGTTCATCCCATCTGGTAGACTCTATTCATGATTTCGCATGGATTTTTGAATGCTCCATCGTGGACTGTTTGTGGAGTGTGTCATCTTCCTTGCTACCGCGTCGGGTTCTGATTTCCGATCCTTAGTTTGGGAAGTGTTTGCACAACACATGTCTGCACCCATTGACATAGGTGGGTGCGCAAACTTCTTCGTCCTGGCTGCCTGGCTCGCATTCGTCGCTAGGGACTTCTAGGTCGTTAAGGACTTCTAGGTCATTAGGGAATTCTAGGTCATAAGTGCATCTGTCTTCTACCTTTGCGCTAGTTCCCCATAGTCTTTTGATGTATATTTCCCCATTGTGCGGGTGTCGCGCGCAATGCCCGTTCCAGCGCATCGTATCGCTACTGTTCTGGTACTGCACTTTTGTCCAAGAATTCATCCACTCCTGTTACACCATCATAGGTTGGCAGTTCCCTTGCTTCGGTCATCACACGCCGCAGTGATCTGATCATCATGTTTCAATTCAGCGTTGTTACTTCGTGCAACTGGTTCTGCCAACGTTCTATTTCTTCATCTAAATCCGAAGTATAGGAACTATCGCGCTCCCATGATATTTCCTGTCCACTGTCAGGTTCACTTGATCCTGGTCTTGCACCGTTATCTGGTAAATGCAATCCAATTCATCGTCGCGCACAGGTTCAGTGTAGTGCGCTCCTTCGGCTGGATCTAGCGAAACTACCACGCATAGAGACTTTTTCTCGAATATCATCTTCCGCTTCTTCAGGTTAATGACTCCATTCATATCAGTGGCCCAGTCTATTGCTAGCAACGGAGGGTAAGGGTTGCTGTCATCCACAATGTCTATTACCTCAATGTCCATCTGCATGCTCGCGCCTTCGATATCCACTGTTACCCCTTGCAACCTTCCCATGGGCAAGATCTTTTGTTGGTTCACCATCCGTAGTTGAATAGGGGATCACTGCAATGCGTGCCTGCCCATGCATTCCCATGTCTACTTTGGTAACACATTCGTGTCTGAACCCAGGTCTAGGATTACCTGATCCATCTCATATTTGCCAATCTACGTCGTTAATCTCATCTCTCTCTTGGTGCGTAATGTATGCTTTCCTAGTTTTCGGACTACGTGCGGTTCCCCTGACCCTACACACCTAGTTATCAGTTCTTGTAGTCCTTTAACCGTGATCCGGATTTAAACAGGAACACAACAAATTACAGAGATAACCATATACACAAAGATGCAGCGAAAATAATACTTCATTTCATTAATGGAAAATACTGAAATATGCTTACAACCAGAAATGGAAATAAACCAGTTAGGGCGATGGTAGCTTATCTCTGAGAAGAGATGTGCGAGCTACATGCCTTTGAACTGTCTTACAATGAGGCTCGAAGGCCTATTTATTATTGAGAAATAATGGAAAGCCTTTCACATTCCAAAACCTAACCTAGAAGATGAAACGCCAAATTGTGGGCCCCGTTTTGGGTAAATTGGTACATCAATTTCCCGGGGTTGTAACTTTGGCATACGATCTTCGTTTGACACGTACAATAGCTCGTTAGAAAGATATATCCGAGAACTACCACTTTGGGTAGGCAAAATGGGTCTATGAACCCATGTTGCCCCATATTTCCCAAAAAAGTGTCGTTTAGGGCCTCAAAACGGCTCCGAAAGTTCAGGACCCGAAAAATTGCTAAAAATAGTAAACTATGCTACAATTTAGGAAACTGAAAAATTTGAAAGAGACAATTGTGGGGGTCCAAATGGGATAGGTGGGTGGCCACCAACATCCACCTGGATCATTCCTCCCCCCTTAGGAAGCAATGGTCCCCATTGCGTTGAGTTCCTCCTTGAGATGAGGAAGCTTCTGCTGAGCTCGGTTGCTGGTGAGCTGTTCTGCAATCTCTGATGTGTCCAGAAATGGTGGGAAGCATGGTCGATGACAGTCCACATTGAACACTCGATGCAAGCGAAGGAATGGAGAAATGGTGTGCTTCAAAGCATTGTTGCTCACATCCTTGGTACTGGTGTAAGGACCATGTCGGAGTGGTCGGAGCTTCTTATGGGCTCTTTTAAGGCATTCTTTCTGCAGATGTAACCAAACTTTGTCGCCCACCTGAAACTTATGTGGTACCCCTGTGGGTGAGGAGAAGTTGTTCCTGTGTTCTGTCATGACCGTATCCCCTTATTGCTGCTGCTACTGCATGGAGGAACCCTTTGCGGGGGTCATGGATGTACCAATGATCTTCCCCTTACTTTGGGAGCGAACAAGATAGAAAATAAATTTCCTAGTCTGTGATATGAGCTTGCTGCCTTTCTTAGCAGTGATCAAAGAGGTGGCAGTAGGTGGGGCTACCTCTGGTATCCTGTATAATGAATTACTCAAAGAAATAATGACAACACAAGGCCTTGACTCATACACAGCATGTCGCCTCCACAAGTATGGCTGGCATAATAATACATCACAAACATCCAGAGGTGTAAAATCACACAATACCTTGTCTATGAATGGTTTGATGCTGTAGGGAAGGCGACACTGTTGGCGAACTTTGAGATCTCTTCCTTCATGAAGCCACCTGATACTATACAACTGTGGGTGTGGTGTAGTCGGTAGGCCCAACTGCTTCACCACCTCTGCTGAAATAAGGTTCTTTTGGCTGCGACTGTCGACAATGAATTGCAGCGGAAAACCCTTCACCCACATTTGTGACTGGAAAAGATGTTCCCCCTCCTCTGGCTCTTTGGGCTCATTCTTCTGGATCTTGACAGTGGCAACAGTGGCGCTGGGATCTGTATCAATGATCTGCTTCCCTTTGCCATTCCCCTTGTTGGGTTCTGGCTCAGGGTCGGAACATGCATCTGATTCGAAAGCCTTCAACTCGGCCACCAGCGACTGCTTGGTCTGACACTCACTTGTGTTATGAGTGGGACTCTTGTGGAACTCACACCACTTTCTTGTGTCCTTCTTCGGTTTCGTGATGTTGTTCTTTTCTTATGGCTTCGACGGGTTGTCTTGGGTCACCCCGCCTTGGCTTAGTCCTTTGGGCTTCGAATTTGTATATCCAAAGTCTCGCTTCTTCTGTTTGAAATTTTTCTCGATTTTGACAGCGTATCGATATGCTATGCTGAGTGAGGAGATGTTCAAGAACTCCATCTCTTCTTGGATGTATCTGTGTAGGCAGTCGCGGTATTTGAGTACCAGATGCAGCTCAGAATCTTTGATACCCAACTGTGTGCGAAGGGTATGAAAAATGTTTGTGAACTCTGACACATCTTGGCCTCGTCCCTGCCGCAGTGTTGTCCATTTGATGTATTTGCCCTCATAGATTTTGACAGGGTAGTACTACTCCTTGATGGCATCTCGGAATGAATCCAAGTGGGTGCGGCTGAAAATAATGAGCCTGTACTTTCATCCTCATCCTTCTGCTCGCAGTAGGTTTCCCACCAGTCCTTGACGTGGGGGGCTGTTTGAGAAGAGCGAAAACAATCTTTTCCCGACTTGAAAATTCATGAACAGAGAAATACCCATCTAGCAGATTTAACCATTTATCTACGGCATCTGCGTCTATTTTACCCTCGAAGATGGGGATTTCAAATTAACTTGTACCTTAAAGGGCGTGGCGTTTCCAGAGTCGCTGCTGGAAGCCGATGCGTCACCTCTAGGTAGCCGCTGAAGAATCTGCACAAAGTTGTCCATCATCGCGTTCCGTTGCCGCCGAGGGCTTCTTCGAGCACAGATTTTTGGATAGGATCTCCTTTGCCCCCTCGTCTTCTCTCATCCGCATGGTGCCGTCGGGATTTTCGAGGCTGGTATTGCAAAGGTTCGACCAGTTCAAGCCCTAACTCCTTATATCCTGACCTCGTCGGGGACATGCAAAGAAAAAACCGAGAAAAAGCAGACCGCTCTGATACCACTGATCCGGATTTAAATAGGAACGCAATAGATTACAGAGATAACCATAAATACAGAGATGCGATAACCATAAATAAAGAGATGCGGCGGGAATAACACTTCATTTCATTAATGGAAAATACCGGAATATGTGTACAACCAGAATTGGAAATAAACCAGCTAGGACGATGGTAGCTTATCTCTGAGAAGAGATGTGCGGCTACATGTCTCTGAACTGTTCCGAACTGTGTTACAATGAGGCTCGAAGGCCTATTTATTGTTGAGAAACAATGGAAAACCCTTCACATTCCAAAACCTAACCCTAGAAGATGAAACGCCAAATTTTGGGCCCCATTTTGGGTAAATTGGTACATCAATTTCCTGGGGTCGTAAATTTGGCATACGATCTCCGTTTGATGCGTATGATAGCTCGTTAGAAATATCTATCCGAGAACGTTGCCCCCGTATTTCCCAGAAAACGTCGTTTAGGGCCTTAAAACGGCTCTGAAAGTTCAGGACACGAAAAAACTGCTAAAAATAGTAAATTGTGCTACAATTACAGAAACTGAAAAACTGAAAGAGACAGTTGCGGGGGTCCAAATGGGATAGGTGGGTGGCAACCAACATCCACCTGGACCATTCCTCCCCCCTTAGGAAGCAATGGTCCCCATTGCGTTGAGTTGCTCCATCTGCTGAACTTGTCTGGCAATCTCTGATGTGTCGAGTAATGGTGGGAAGCATGGTCGACGACAGTCCACATTGAACGCTTGGTGCAAGCAAAGGAATGAAGGAATGCTGTGCTTAAAAGCATTATTTCCCGTAGCCTTGGTACTGGTGTAAGGACCATGTCGGAGTGGTCGATGCTTCTGATGGGCTCTTGGAAGGTGTTCTTTCTGCAGATGCAACCAGACTTTGTCGCCCACCTGAAGCTTGTGTGGTACCCCTGTAGGTGAGGAGAAGTTGTTCCTGTGTTCTGTCATGACCGTATTCCATTGCTGCTCCTGCTGCGTTGAGGAACCCTACGTGGGGGTCATGGATGTAGCAACGATCTTCCCCTTACTTTGGGAGCAAACCAGACAGAAAATAAGTTTCCTAGTCTGTGATATGAGCTTGTTGCCTTTCTTAGCGGTGGTCAAAGAGGTGGCAGTAGGTGGGGCTACCTCTGGTATCCTGTATAATGGATTAATCAAAGAAATAATGACAACATGAGGCCTTGGCTCATACACAGCGTGTCGCCTCCACAAGTATGGCTGGCCTAATAATACATCACAAACATCCAGATGTGTAACATCACACAATACCTCATCTGTGAATGGTTTGGTGTTGTAGGGAAGGCGGCACTGTTGGCGAACTTTGAGATCTCGTCCTTCATGAAGCCACCCGATATTGTACGGTTGCGGGTGTGGTGTAGTCAGTAGGCCCAACCGCTTCATGACCTCTGCTGAAATAAGGTTCTTTTGGCTGCCACTATCAACAATGAACTGCAGCGGCGAACCCCTCACCCACATCTGTGAGTGGAAAAGACGTTCCCCCTCCTCTGGCTCTTCGGGCTCATTCTTCTGGATCTTGGCAGTGGCAACAGTGGCGCTGGGATCCGCATCAATGATCTGCTTCCCTTTGCCATTCCCCTTGTCGGGTTCTGGCTCAGGGTCAGAACATGTATCTGATTCGGGAGCCTTCAACTCGGCCACCAACGACTGCTTGGTCCGGCACTCACTTGTGTTATAAGTGGGACTCTTGTGGAACTCACACAACTTTCCTGTATCCTTCTTCGGCTTTGTGGTGTTGTTCTTTTCTTGTGGCTTCGACGGGTTGTCTTGGGTCACCCCGCCTTGGTTTTGTCCTATGGGCTTCGGATTTGCAGATCCAAAGTCTCTCTTCTTCTGTTTGAACTTTTGCTCGATTTTGACAGCGTATCGGTATGTTGTGCCGAGTGAGGGGATGTCTAAGAACTCCATCTCTTCCTGGATGTATCTGTGTAGGCAGCCGCGGTACTTGAGCACCAGATGCCGCTCAGAATCTTTTATACCCAACTGTGTGCGAAGGGTATGAAAAATGTTTGTGAACTCTGGAACATCTTGGTCTCGTCCCTGCCGCAGTGTGGTCCATTTGATGTATTTGTCCTCATAGCTTTTGACAGGGTAGTACTGCTCCTTGATGGCATCCTGGAAGTTAGTCCAAGTGGGTGTGGCTAAAAATAGTGAGCCTGTACTTTCATCCTTCTGCTCGTAGTAGGTTTCCCACCAGTCCTTGACGTGGTGGGCTCCTTTGAGAAGAGCGAAAACAATCTTTTCCCGACTTGAAAATTCATGAACATAAAAATACCCATCTAGCAGATTTAACCATTTATCTACAGCATCTGCGTCTATTTTACCCTCGAAGATGGGGATTTCAAAATTCACTTGTACCTTAAATGGTGTGGCGTTTCCAGAGTAGCTGTTGGAATCTGATGCGTCACCTCTGGGTAGCCGTTGAAGGATCTGCGCAAAGTTATCCATCGTTGCATTCCTTTGCCGCTCGAGCGCTTCTTCGAGCAAAATTTTGATAGGATCTCCTATCCCCTCGTCTTTCTTCTCAACCACTGTATGAGGCCATCGGGATTTGCGAGGCTGGTCTTGCAAAGGTTCGACCAGTTCAAGCCCTAACTCCTTATATCCTGACCTCGTTGGGGACATGCAAAGAAAAACAGAGAAAAAGCAGACTGCTCTGATACCACTGATCCTGGTTTAAACAGGAACGCAAAAAAATACAGAGATAACCATATACACAAAGATGCAGCGAAAATAATGCTTCATTTCAAATGGAAAATACCGAAATATGCTTACAACCAGAAATGGAAATAAACCAGCTAGGGCGATGGTAGCTTATCTCTGAGAATAGATGTGGCGGCTACATGCCTTTGAACTGTTTTGAATTGTGTTACAATGAGGCTTGAAGGCCTATTTATTGTTGAGAAACAATTGAAAACCCTTCACATTCCAAAACCTAACCCTAGAAGATGAAATGCCAAATTGTGGGCCCCGTTTTGGGTAAATTGGTACTTCAATTTCCCGGGGTCGTAACTTTGGCATACGATCTCCATTTGACGCATATGATAGCTTGTTAGAAAGATCTATCCGAGAACTACCACTTTGGGAAGGGAAACATCAGCCTATGGACCCATGTTGCCCCCAAATTTCCAAAAAAACGTCTTTTAGGGCCTCAAAACTGAAAGAGACAGTTGCGGGGGTCCAAATGGGATAGGTGGGTGGCCACCAACATCCACTTGGATCATTACCACTGATCCGGATTTAAACAGGAACGCAACAAAATACAGAGATAACTATATACACAAGGATGCAGCGGAAATAATACTGCATTTCATTAATGGAAAATACCGAAATATGCTTACAACCAGAAATGGAAATAAACCATCTAGGGCGATGGTAGCTTATCTCTGAGAAGAGATGTGCGGCTACATGCCTCTAAACTATTCCGAACTGTGTTACAATGAGGCTCGAAGGCCTATTTATTGTTGAGAAACAATGGAAAACCCTTCACATTCCAAAACCTAACCCTAGAAGATGAAACGCCAAATTGTGGGCCCCGTTTTGGGTAAATTGGTACATCAATTTCCCGGGGTCGTAACTTTGGCATACGATCTCCATTTGACGCATATGATAGCTTGTTAGAAAGATCTATCAGAGAACTACCACTTTGGGAAGGGAAACATGGGTCCATGGACCCATGTTGCCCCCAGATTTCCTAGAAAACATCGTTTAGGGCCTCAAAACGGCTCTGGAAGTTCAGGACCTGAAAAAACTGCTAAAGATAGTAAATTGTGCTACAATTACGGAAACTGAAAAACTGAAAGAGACAGTTGCAGGGGTCCGAATGGGATAGGTGGGTGGCCACCAACATCCACCTGGATAATTCCTCCCGCCTTAGGAAGCAATGGTCCCCATTGCGTTGAGTTCCTCCATGTGCTGAACTTGTCTTGCAATCTCTGATGTGTCAAGTAATGGTGGGAAGCATGGTCGACAACAGTCGACATTGAACACTCGGTGCAAGCGAAGGAATGAAGGAATGCTATGCTTCAAAGCATTATTTCCCGTAGCCTTGATACTGGTGTAAGGACCATGTCGGAGTGGTCGATGCTTCTGATGGGCTCTTGGAATGTGTTCTTTTTGCAGATGCAACCAAACTTTGTCGCCCACCTGAAGCTTGTGTGGTACCCCTGTAGGTGAGGAGAAGTTGTTGCTGTGTTCTGTCATGACCGTATTCCTTTGCTGTTGCTGCTGGGTAGAGGAACCCTGCATGGGGGTCGTGGATGTAGCAACGATCTTCACCTTACTTTGGGAGCGAACCAGACAGAAAATAAATTTCCTAGTCTGTGATATGAGCTTGATGCCTTTCTTAGCAGTGATCAAAGAGGTGGCAGTAGGTGGGGCTACCTCTGGTATCCTGTATAATGAATTACTCAAAGAAATAATGACAGCACGAGGCCTTGAATCATACACAGCGTGTCGCCTCCACAAGTATGGCTGGCCTAATAATACATCACAAACATCTTGAGGTGTAACATCACAGAATACCTCATCTGTGAATGGTTTGATGCTGTAGGGAAGGCGGCACTACTGATGAACTTTGAGATCTCGTCCTTCATGAAGCCACCTGATACTGTATGGCTGTGGGTGTGGTGTAGTCGGTGGCCCAAGCGCTTCATGACCTCTGCTGAAATAAGGTTCTTTTGGCTACCACTGTCGACAATGAATTGCAGTGGTGAACCCTTCACCCACATCTGTGAGTGGAAAAGACGTTCCCCCTCCTCTGGCTCTTCAAGCTCATTCTTCTGGATCTTGGCGGTGGCAAAAGTGGTGCTAGGATCTGCATCAATGATCTATATCCCTTTGCCATTCCTCCTGTCGGGTTCTGGCTCAGGATCGGAACATGTATCTGATTCGGAAGCCTTCCACTCAGCCACGAATGACTGCTTGGTCCGACACTCACTTGTGTTATGAGTGGGACTCTTGTGGAACTCACACCACTTTTCTATGTCTTTCTTCGGCTTCGTGGTGTTGTTCTTTTCTTGCAGCTTCGACGGGTTGTCTTGGGTCACCCCGCCTTGGCTTTGTCCTTTGGGCTTCGGATTTGCAGATCCAAAGTCTCGCTTCTTCTGTTTGAACTTTTGCTCG
>APFE030653113.1:123731-145247 GCA_000404065.3 Pinus taeda
GATTTGCGAGGCTGGTCTTGCAAAGGTTCGACCAGTTCAAGCCCTAACTCCTTATATCCTGACCTCGTTGGGGACATGCAAAGAAAAACAGAGAAAAAGAAGACCGCTCTGATACCACTGATCCTGGTTTAAACAGGAACAATAAAATATAGAGATAACCATATACACAAATATGCAGTGAAAATAATGCTTCATTTCATTAATGGAAAATACCGAAATATGCTTACAACCAGAAATGGAAATAAACAAGCTAGGGCGATGGTAGCTTATCTTTGAGAAGAGATCTGGCGGCTACATGCCTCTGAACTATTCTGAATTGTGTTACATTGAGGCTCAAAGGCCTATTTATTGTCGAGAAACAATGGAAAACCCTTCACATTCCAAAACCTAACCCTAGAAGATGAAACGCCAAATTATGGGCCCCATTTTGGGTAAATTGGTACATCAATTTCCCGGGGTCGTAACTTTCGCATACAATCTCCGTTTGACACGTATGATAGCTCGTTAGAAAGATCTATCCGAGAAATACCACGTTAAGAAGGGCAACATCAATCCATGGACCCATGTTGCCCCTAGATTTCCCAAAAAACGTCGTTTAGGGCCTCAAAACGGCTCCAGAAGTTCAGGACCCAAAAAAACTGCTAAAAATAGTAAATTGTGCTACAATTATGGAAACTGAAAAAATGAAAGAGACAGTTGCGGGGATCCAAATGGGATAGGTGGGTGGCCACCAACGTCCACCTGGATCACTTTCCTTTAAAGAAAGTAGGGATTTATATTAGAAATATTCATACCATATTTGGTGTTGGTTGTGCTTCGTCTCTAAGTTTACGGATCCCCTGGGTTAACAAATTAACTGTTTAGGAGTTTTCTTAAGTGTAATTCTTACACCCAACATTTTGGCGTCATTTCCGAGGAGGCGATTTGATTTGGTAAGAATTTTCTTTTGCACTATTGTTTAAAAAGGCTTCTTTGAAGGAATTTTATAGTGTTAATTGATTTTTGACAACCCTTTTATTAGAATTTGTTTCTTATTTTTCTTTCTTTCTTGAAATGAATGCCTAGAAAAGGTAAGGGTTCGAAGCCCACTAAGGGCCGAAAGAATTCTAAAAGCAATTCGCATAATGGGTCTCCTTCTGTAAGCAGGAAGCCTAATCCAATTCAAACCCATCACACAGGAACAGTCCACCTGGATTTTGGTGACAACAACTCAGGTGTGATTCAGTTTGTTGAGAGTGGTTCAAGTAAAAGGGAAACAATGGCGGACCATGAAGATCATGTGGAAGGGACTGGTGAAAACTAGGTAAGTGGAGAATAATCCACTTTTGTGTTTCCAATTATGGACGCTGATACTGTGGCACAAATGAAGAATATTCCACCATCAACTCTCCCTCATTTCCATGGTAAAGTTCATGAGGATCCTGACTCCTTTCTATTCGAGTTTGATATTCTGTGTAGAAGTTATAATTATTTAACTGACGCTCAGAAGTTAAGATTATTTCTTGTTACTCTCAAGGACTCACCTCTATGCTGGTGTATGGGGTTAGGAGGAAACACTACAACCTCTTGGGATCAGATGAAGAGAGTGTTTTTGTCTAAATATCAAGAATATTGCAGAACTCGGGACATGCAAGATAAGATTTTTACAATCATATAGGATGACACTGAAGCTCTTGAAGATTACCCAGAAAGATTTATGTATATTTTACAAAGTTCGAAACCTAAGCTTGATCCCAGTACTATTAGAACCTTGTTCTTAAGAGGACTTATTGATAATGCTAGAAATAATTTAAATCTATTAGGACAAGGTGATATTTCTAAACAAACTTTTGAACAAATTTATGAATTATGCAGGAAATTTTCAAGAAATCAGTATAGATCTAGTAGAGGAGCTCGAAATAGAAATAGAAAAATTGAATCTACTGATGCTATGATTATTGGACTAGAAAATAAAATGGAAAACATGAAAATTGATATAATGAATATTGTTACCAAAAAATTGGACTCTTTAAAATTTCAGCAAAAACTCATGAAGGAACAAGATCCATTATGTATTTTCTGTCCTAAATGTAGAGATAAGCATCCTCCTAAATATTGTCCTCTTAATTTGAAAGAAACTAATAAGCGTGCTATTTGTGTAGAAGACCATGTCATAGAAAAATGTCCCTCTATACTAGGACATAAAGTTGTATTTATAGGGGAACAACCTAAAGCTTAATACTTGTATGCTATGGGAGCAAGAAGGAATTGGCCTCAGGTAGTTGTAGGTATGGCTCTTGAATTTTCTCCACACTATTTCAGTTATAATTCACATGCATATTCTCCTAACACTAATCAACAATGGCAGTATGGGAATCAATTTCAGCATGGGCAACCTTCTCAACCATGGCAACAAGGTTGGAGGGGGCCAACTCATTCTCCATATTCCTACCAGCCACCCATGCAGTCATATCCATCTACGCATACACCTTATTTAGTGCCTCAACTTCTGAGTCGGTCTACTCCATTATTTACTTTACCTCCACCTTTTCAACCTCCTCAATTGCCTCCTCAACCTATGCCCAATCTTAACAATAATAAAGCAGTGCAAATGATCTATGTAACAAACCCACTTTTACCATTCGAGTACCAGTCTATTCCACTTGGGTTTCATGACATTCAATTAAGATCGGGAAGGACTGTAACATCAGAAAATCAGAAGCAACCTAGAGTGATTGTTGAAGAGAAAGGGGGAGAGGAAACTCTTAACCATTCTTCGAAAGTTGTCACTAAGAAGCCCTTACCCTCTGAATCCTTGCCATCTTCTTCTAACCAGCTACCCTTCCCAGAGAGGCTAGTAATGGAAAGAAGTGAGCCTATTTCTGAGACTAGCTTGGCATTAGAGCTTCAAAATATTTTCATTAAGATACCTTTGCTTCAAGCCATCAAAGAGATCCCCATTTGTACCAACATTATTAAGGAACTCTATCCGGGAGGAAGATATTGGAACCCCAAACTATTTAATTTGTTGGTAGGGTAGCAGAGTTGACGACGGGATGTGCATCTATGGAAAAATATATTGATCCCAGAAACCCTGTTGTCACAGTTCAGATTGGTAATGTCCTTGTCTCTAATGTTCTTATAGACCTGGGGGTAGCCATTAATGTCATGACTAAGAAAACCATGGATCAACTTCTGTTATCTCACCTTCACCCTACTCCCACTATGCTTGAATAAGCAAACAGATCTACAATTATGTTAGAAGGAGTATTGGATGATGTGATCATCTCACTAGATTCTTGGGAATATTATACTGATTTAATTGTGCTTCAGCCAAAGAACTGAGTAGGAGGACATCCCTTGATCTTGGCTCGACCATGGCTTGCTATAGCTGATGCATATATTGGATGTCATTCCGGTGATATGTATATTTCGCATGGAGATTCTAGGAAGAAAGTTACCTTATACCCCGCCTACCAGATCCATTCAAGACCTTCGAGATACTTTATGGTTGGATCAAAGAAGTGATGAGGAGACTCAACCCATTTCCCTTATCCATCATTATACTATGTCTTCACAAGAAGATGAGATTCAAGATTTCCTGAATAATCTAGACACTATACCTAATTTTTAGCCATTGAGCCAGACTTTTAGCCTAGGTTTTCAAGATAATCATGATTCTCATTCTTCTGTACTGTTGCATTTGACCACTCACTTGAGTACTCCTGAGCTTGATACTACTCTTATTGAGATTAGCCCTGGTAAATCCTTGCATACTAGTTCAGATATGGACTCATCTCAGTAGGAGGAGCTTGTGAATTTGTTGCAAAACCATCTTAGTTCCTTTGCATGGGGCTATGAATATATGAAGGGTATTCCTCCTGAAACTTGTACACATCATATCTATATTCACGAAGGAACCTGACTTTTCCAACAACCCAAAAGGAAAATGAATCCAGCTCTAAGAGATATTGTGAAGGAAGAAGTATAGAAACTCTTGGATGCTGGTTTCATCTATCCTATTTCTGACAGTCAATGGGTCTCCCCATTAGTGCTAGTACCTAAGAAAGATGGAAGATGGCATATTTGTATTGATTATCGAAAGTTAAACAAATCCACTCTCAAAGATTATTTCCCTCTCCCTTTCATTAACTAGGTGCTTAATACCCTTGCAGCAAAGAAATACTTTTTCCTTTTTGGATGGCTTCAGTGGTTATAACCAGATACAAATTGCACCCGAATATCAAGATAACTACGTTTACATGTTCATGGGGTACATTTGCTTATCAAGTGCTTCCCTTTGGTTTATGTAATGCACCAGCTACCTTTCAAAGTGCAGTCCTAGCCATTTTTGCTGATATAGAATTTATAGAAATTTATATGGATGATTTTTCTGTGTTTGGTGATTCTTTTCAGGAAGCTCTCAAAAATCTGGGGAAAGTACTTCTTCATTGTTAGGAAGCCCATATCACCTTGAGTGACAAGAAATGTAGATTAATGTGCAAAGCGGGAGTGGTACTTGGCCATTTGATTTCTAGTAAAGGCATCCAGGCTGATTGAGCAAAGTTTGAAATCATTATGCATCTTCCTGCACCCAAAACTCAAAGGGATGTAAGAGGTCTTTTTTAGGAAATGTTGGTTACTATAGGAGATTCATTGAAAAATTTTCTAAGATAACTACCCCTCTTTTCCGACTTCTAGCTAAGGATAGTGAATTTTCTTGGACCACAACTTGCCATCAGTCTTTTGAAACATTGAAGGAAAAGTTAGTACATGCACCAGGTTTGAGAGGTCCTAACTGGTCCCTAGCTTTTCACATCTCCTCCGATGCTTCAGATTTCGTTATTGGTATATCTTTATGACAAGAGGAAAATAAGCAATCATATGCTATTTATTATATTAGTAAGAATTTGTCTTCCACTGAATTAAATTAGACAATTACAGAGAAAGGGTTTTTAGCTGTAATTTTTGCAATTATTAAGTTGAGGCACTATATTATAGGATATGAAGTATTTGTAGATATTGATCCTTTCGTGATTAAATATTTCATGAACAAGCCATTGACTAGTGATAGAGTGACTAGGTGGTTACTATTGTTGTAGGAATTTAATATTACTATTTTTGATAAACTAGGAAAATCAAATGTTGTAGCAGATTTTCTTTCCAGATTAGGTAATCTTGGTGAAGCAACCCATGATAATGATAATTTTCTGGATGAACATCTTTTTTCTATGTCAACAGATTCTTCGTGGTTTGCTGACATTGCTAATTATTTGGTTACTTGGAAAACACCACCCCACTTATCCGCTCGTGAAAAGCGAAATATTATTTAGAAAAGTGTTGCATACTCCTGGATTCAAGGAGATCTCTTTTACACCAGTCTAGATATGATTATCCATAGGTATGTAAGAAAGGAGGAAGTGTTTGACATATTGAAATTTGCTCATGATGAACCTTGTGGAGGCCACTTTACTAATAAGTGGACTATATATAAAGTATTGCATGATGGTTACTTTTGGCCTTCCTTGTTAAGGATGCCAAATAGTATGTTAGGTGATGTGATCGTTGTCAACGAATGGGCCAGTCTAATAAAGCCAATGAAATTCCTTTATGCCCCCAAATTATGACTGAGTCATTTGAAAAATGGGTTATTGCTTTTATAGTGCTAATAAATCCGACATCATTAAGTAAAAATCATATCTTGGTTTGTACAGATTTTGTTACAAAATGGGTAGAAGCTAAAGCTATTTCCTTTGCTACAGAAAAAGTTGTTGTTGATTTTCTTTTTACTGAAATCTTTACTAGATTTGGTGTGCCTAGAGAAATTTTTTTTGACAATGGTCTACTACAGGGTGTGACGAACCAATACAAGATCTGGCACAGGAAATCCACGCAATATCACCTGCAAGAAAATTGCCAGGTGGAATCCACAAATAAAGTGATCGAGTCCATTCTTACAAAGACAGTAAATATACATCGGAAATACTGGGCTAAAAGATTATCAGAAGCTTTGTGGGCATACATAACCACTTAGAGAAATAGCATGGGACATAGACCATACGATCTGGTATATGGCAAACAGGTTATGTTACCAATTGAATTCTAGATCAAAACATTTAGAACTGTAGTTTACTTAGGACTAGATATCTCTGAGGCACAACAATAGTTCCTTCTCCAATTAAACGAGTTAGATGAATTTCGTAGGGATGTCGTTCAGTAGAACATACTAATTCAGCAGCAACACAACGGTGGCATGACAAGTCTATTAAAAAAAAACAATTCCAACCAGGTGATTGGGTGATCTTTTATGATTCTAGATTTAAAATTTTTAAAGGGAAAGTCCATACATGTTGGATGGGACCTTATGAAGTGGTTTGAGTATTCGAGAATGGAGTAGTAGAAGCTAAAACTATTGATCAACAAAATTCAATATTCTTGGTAAATGGACACAGATTAAAGAAGTATTTTCAGCCACTTGCTAGGAAAGATTTTACACAACAAGTCCAACAAAAATTCAGGACGGTAGCGGTGAATGGTAATACGAACCTTTTGAAAACATGAATTCTTCTTCTTCTTAAAAATTAAAAAAAATTAATACAAAAAAAAAGTAAAGAAAAAAGACATTTTCCTGTAATTATAAAAATCAGTTCACTGACATGATTGCAGAAGGATCAACCTAAAAAGCAGCTTGCTGGTAGGAAGATCAAAAATTTCTAATAAAAAGAAAATGTTGCTTGATCTTTAGATATGCTAAATACCACCAAGTAAAAGCAGGTTGAGCAGAACCAACCTTTATACAATTGGGGTAATTAGCATGGATATTTTTATTCAAGTAACGCTTAATATTCGTTGCAGTTATTTTTTCTTCCACCAGTGAAGGAAGACCTTCCAGAAAACTTTCTGGCTTTCTTCATATTCCACTTTCGTAATATTCCCTCAGTTTTCTTCTTCAATCTCAGAATTATTAAACTTCACATATTCGTCTAAATTTACCCTGTCTGTTTCGTAAAAACCCCACTTTAGCCTTGAATTTTTTTCCCTATCCCACTTCTATTTATCTCCTCTTGTGGTATTGTTCCTGGAATCCATGTAACAAAATTCCTTCCCATTCTGAAATTTTCCTTTTCCCACTTCTTTTTTCCCTCATGAATTCATTGCAGGATCTCGCATAGAAAGAGCAAAAGTATATGCTCTAAAGCATCAAGAAAGGGCAAAGAAAATTTCTAGTGTGAATTGAGGCAGCCATGTTGGAAGTCGAGCCTATATTTTACTTAAATTCCCTATTCTTTTTTCATATATTATGATTTCTCTAGTGCAAGCATGTCATCCTATATAATAATGCAAGCAGAATGGTACCAACAAAATAGCATAGTTTAAGTAGTGAAATCAGACTGGTGTAAGAATGCACCCTGTCAGAATCATAGTAAACTTTGTTATTTTCATAGTATACATCATAGGAAATTGGTCATCATGAAATTTTATAAGAAGTCCTTTCACTTAGTTGATGAGTACTTATGGTATCATATTAACTAGGAGAAAATTATTTAAAATACAAGGTATTTTTAAGCTAAGGATTAGGACATTTTTTAATGAATGCTAAGTTACTTTTTGAATTATGAAGGAGTGTGGAAGTGTTTAACCATTGCTTGGATATAATTTCCCTTTCCACCATATTCTTAGATGTCCTTCACTCATAATGATTACCTCACCTAGCCATTAAAACACCTCTACAAGTGCCAATCTGGCCTGATCTCAAAGATGTCATGCATCCACGACTATTTTAGTGGAATGAATGGGTGATAAGATAGAAGGGATGGTGGACGGTTAGATTCCTATCTATAAGAACAAATTTTCCTGGTGCTGCATGTAGATTCTTGACTATTCATAATCATTAAGCAGCGATGCTGCATGTTCTAAGCGAACCCTCGTCTCTCAATAGGGTAGAACAGACTGTTCAGTATCACAATAGTCTTTCACTATTGCGAGACTCAGACTTTCTTTAGTTCTTCCAAAAGTTTGATGGGCACAATAGTGAAGTGGCCTTATAGTTTGCTAGAAGTTTCAAAAATGGAGAAGTAAAAATTTGGCCCTAAAATTTGAAGTTATGGAAGACTTTGTAGCAGCAGCGACAGGCTTGGAGAATACTAGTGAGCAGTGGTTTAAAAATCAGAAACTGGAAAGAAAGCGATTGTAGCGTTTCATCATTGACAAGAAGATGAAGGTAGATTGGAAGGGAGGAGTCCCACGCAGTGCCCTTCCGGAATAGTGGTAGGACCTCCTTTTCATCCTAAAGAAATTCGTAACCTATGAGGGAAGGCAATCTTGCACTTTTGTGTACCATTTTAGGATGTTGCAGAATTTCAAAGCTGCCTGACACATCCGATGGAGGATGAATTTGACTTATTTTTTGCTTAAGAGATTGGAAAAAATGGCTAAAGGTGTGCGGGACAGACAGACAGACCAGACTAAGAAGAATTTATATCACCACAGCCTGATAAATATTTTGGTCCATAAATAATTCAAAGTTAAAGGCATGACCTCAGAGGCATTGTTAAAATAGCTACATAAAAATACAACTATTGGAAAGGAGACAGAGGACCCCGCCAGCACAAGTAAGGGTCTGAGTAAGAGTCCTTCTTACACTAGTACAAAAATGAAATGACCTGAAGAATCAAAAGAAGAAAGGGCCTCATCTCCAAATAGGAAGACAGCTAGTGCACCTATTGAAGAGACTCCTTCTACACCACCAGTATAGGCACAGACCCCCAAAGAAGACAACCTGTCAGTCCTTGCGGACGCAACAAGATTTGCAGAGGTCAAAGATGACACTTTGTTGGTAGATTTCATTAAAAAGACCCAGAAAAAGAATAAAGAATCTGGTGCAATAAAAGAACCACAATCACCAAAGGACGTTGAATCCCCTTCTGAACCAGTCTAAGAAGAAGAACCAGAAGAAGAAGAGCCAGTGCAAGAAGCAGAACCAGAAGAAGAAGAACAAAAAGAAGAAGAACCACAAGAAGAACAATTTCGTAATGTAACCATGATGGATATTGAGGTCCCTGAGGAAGACACAGCCCCTGTTGAGATAGAAAAAGAAGAATATTTGGTAACTCTTGTTACTCAGGTAGTTGAACTAAAGCTTCATGTGCATAACATAGAACAACTCATAGCTAAAGTGTAGGAGGATAAAGAATAGAGTAAAGAAGAATTAACTACAGAGATGCAGAAAAAAATAGAAGTTAGAGTTTAGAAGTAGCGAGCTGCAGAATGTTTCAAGGGACTTAAAAAGGTGGCAAAGAAACTAATGAACATCAGAAAGAAGAAGTGTGAAACACTATAGCCTGATGCTTGAACAGGATTGAGCTGGAATGCTAAAAGTTTTGAAGGTTTTTAGCAAAGTTTAAGAGTTGTGTGAGGATAGAAATAGCTTAGCGATGGGAGGATGTTAGCCCTCTCATTTACTCTCTTTTTTCCGTTTTCATGTTCCTAAATCATAACCATTTACAATTATTTTACCTCTCTTATACACCCTCATATTGCACCAATCCAAGCATGTGACATATTTCATATAAACTTTATTTTTCATACCTTTAATTTAACTTAGCATTAATTAATCATTTATTACACGATTTCTTACTATTAATCACTCTTTGTAACTTATTGATATCTCCAATGTTTATTCAGTAGTTAGAGTACTTACCGTAACCGTTGATCCTAGTGCAGGACAAGATCTTGTACCATTGCCAGGACAAAAAATCCTTGTAGCAGATTCGAACCTCCTTGATCACCGCCTTGTTTTGAGCAGCTTCAACCATGAAAGCAAGATTGATCCAAAGGCAGCCGAGATCGAATTTGTTAAGAACGAAAGCTGGAGATTAGCTACTGCTAATTTTGCTAACTGTCTAAGTTTAAAGGCTGAAAAGATAAATTCTATGGTTGGTTATGTAATTGGTTGAATGATCTATGTTGGCCTTTGGCCAAATATCTATATAATGTAGAATGTAAATAGGACTAGGGGAGTTTTTGGGTAGAGCTAAGACACAACTAGAGAGGCGGTAACAGGTTGTTCTATTTTGTTATAACTCAAATCTGGGCTGGACGATGTATTAATGTATGTACTTGCCTCAGTGAATTAATAAAAGGGAGCTCTGCCTCATGTTTCACAAATCATATTTCTGTATTTAAGATAATGAATTGAATAAAGTACTAAGCATCATCTTTATTTGAAGGGGAAATGTGCTGGTTGGCTAGGGCCCAACCAAACTAGCACATTTACCACATTTCCCATTTTCCTATAATTGGTGTTTATATTGTCAAGTGTGATTTAATTTTAAGCACATGCATTCCTGTCTGAGTGAAAGAAGATCCATTGTGTGAAGTAGATAAATTGCCTTTCCCGCAGTTGATTTCAGATTCGTTTTCCTCCACCTAGTCCAAGCAGGAGAAATAACCCTGCATTAGTGCACGTTGGTGTGATATCTCCTCTTCTGAAATTCTGTTCAATTGGTTTTCCCCGCTTGGTCCAAGCAGGAGAAATGAACCTGCACCAGTGCATATAGGTGTGATGCAGCAAGCCTTCTTGGTCTACTTCCCACAATATTCTTTCTTTCATTAAATTCTTATGACATGGCAAATGTATATGGATTGTTTCTTTATTCCTTCACTCTTTTAAGATCATAAACATTCACTTTTTATGTGTGCAATTTCATTTAACAGTATAATAGCAATTGCAATAATTAAGCACTCATTTTAAGAATTAAATGCTAAGTGCAAGAAGCTTTGATCCAGTGCAAGAACTAGTTTCTTGCCATGGGATCTGAGTGCTTTGAACCTGGAAAAGTTCAAGCCCTTACAGGAAGTAAAAGGCCTTTAGTAAAAACACCATTTATACCTTCTGCATAAATCTCTATTCCTGCACTAGTGCTAGAAGACTGCGATAATACAGGACATATTAGTGCAAGAAGGAAATCTCTAAAGGAGAAGGTTTAGGGGCCCATCTGATGAGACTGCTAAGTGTCTCTGCTAAAGAAAAGCACACACTCAGTAGTTAAACAATAATTAGCTAGATTGATTGCCCTTTATCTTTAATTCCCTCTTGCAAATGCATTCTTCCTTGTTCTAGCTTTAGATTATTTTGATGGTTCAAGTTGCCTTTCTCTCTTTTTAACTTGATTCTGCAATCTTTCCTTTAAAGAAAGTAGGGATTTATATTAGAAAGTTACATACCATCTCTAGCATTGCCTGTGCTTCATCTCTAAGTTTATGGATCCCCCAGGTTGACAAATTAAGTGTTGGGGAGTTTGTTTAAGTGTAATTCCTGCACCCAATAGTGAGACAATGTTAGGGAGGCTAATACTCAACGAAGCATTTCCTAATTATCTATACAATCTTTAATTTTATTGAAGAAAAAATATAATAATACACTATAAGCACTTGCATGTGAAACAATGCTACTCTAATCTAAAAATTTAACTCCTTGATTAAATTTGAGATATTTAACTATTACAAAAATATCCAAAATTTGTGTCTAGGAATCAATCTTTTTCAAATTAAAATGTACAACATATATATAGTTTTTACAAACATTATTTCTACATATTGCATGGAAAATAATTTCTATTCAAAATAACAACTTGATTTTCTCAACAAAATGTTCTCTTAATAGAAAAACATCAACCTGATTGTTAGGTCCCTATAAGACTAGTGTAGCCCCCTTATCTATATTATTAGTGTAGCACCCTACTTTTATTTTTGTGCCCATGCATCCCGGAGAGTGTTATTTTTGTTCCATTACACTATTATTGTTATGTAGTCTCTAATTGTATTCTAACCCTTTCGACTCCTATATATACAAGAGAGGTCTTCTGAATTGTATCTGTGAACAATTATTCATTTATGTGATGTATAGGAAGTTTGCCACTAGGAAAGGTCATTTCTCAAGTCATTTCTCTATATTTTATTCTTCTTTATCATCTCCTTGCATAACATTTGGTAGGAGAGCTTTGGATTATATGGTTTTGCTGCTTCAAAAAGGCCATCTTGGATTTTTCGATATGACATTTTTTAAACAAAGCTTCAGAAGCTAACATTTCAACTATTTGGAGCCGTAGTCTTGGTGAAATTCATGTACAAATTTTGAGGTCTCGTTTCACTATATTTTGTGAGATATGGTACAAGGAAGTTAAGGTTTTTGCATGCTCTCAAGTTAAGTGTCAAAAAGGTGACTTAAGGAAAATCCTAGTAACTTTCTCTACTGGAATCATATTTGAATTTAATAATAAGTTACTAAAAGTGAACATACTTTTTGTTTTTTTATATTAGTTTTACAGCCAGAGGTTGAAATAATGATACATGGTATTCCATACAAGTTATCCCCACTAAACGATTCCATAATGAGGCTATCAAGGGATATGAGGCATAACTTTGTCTCGAGGAATCAAATCTCAATCTTACTTGTGGAATTGGAAAGGAGACTCAGTGGGCTACCATAGAAGGAGATTTCAGACTTTGAAGATTCATGTTAGGTCCCTATAATATTAGTGTATTCCCCCCTTATTATTGTCATTATAGCCATTATTTTTATTTTTGTGCCCATGTTGTCCCCATATTGTTATTATTTTTCCCCATTGAAGCCCACTATTATTATCGTTGTGCCCTTACATTATTATTGTTATGTTGGCTCTGATTATATTGTGACCCCTTAGACTCCTATATATATAGAAATGATGTTTTGTCATTTCAATCATCCAAAAATTATTCATTTATTTAATGTAAAGGAGGTTTCCCACTTAAATAGGATAATTTTGAAGTCGTTGATCTATCTCCTCTTCTATTTTGTGAGCTCATTCCACAACATTTAGTATGAGGGACTTGGATTCTAGGGTTTCACTGGTTCAAACAAGTCCTTGTAGAAGCTTCACTATAACGTTTTTTATACAAATATTCAAAAGCTAAAAAAAAATGCATTCGAGAATAAATCTTGATGAATGTTGTTTCAAAATTTGAGACCTTGTATCGCTATATTTTTGGAGATATGATCCAAGGAAGTCAGGGAAAATTTTCATATCTTTCTCTCTGAGCATTGGATTCATATTTCATCAAAAGTGACATAAAGAGGAGAGACTACAGTTTGTTGGGTATCATTTTCATGTTCGAAGATCATTACACTGATACATGGAACTTGGTACAAGTTCGCTTTACTGAACGAGTCTATAATCAGTTCACTATGGGAGATTGGGAATAACAATTTCTTTAAGAATCCAATCTCAATGATACTTGCAGAGTTGGTAATTGGAAGTAGAGGGTTTCCAAATGATAGAATTTTAGACCTTGTAAATATGAAATTATAGAAATACAACAGATTCAATATCGAGCTCCTACAAAGAGAAAACAACGTGTGTATTTTGTTTGAAAATTTCATAAGTTTTGTTTGAAAAAATAATTTGAAGTGATTCAAAGGGAATAGTGAAGCATAATAATCACTAATTGCTACCCCAAAGAAAGAAAATGGAAACACCTAGTAAGAAACCTGAAAGTCCTACTATCATGCATGAAGAAGAAGAAGAAATGGAACATGATATATCAAAATTACGAGACCAAGTGCAACAATTTTCGCTCTGACAAAGAGTAGCCAAAAATTAAATGGAAAGTAAGATGGACGGTTTCAAGAATAGCTTAAAATTAGACAAGGAAGGATTGAATAATGGCGTGAAAGCTAATATGGATGACATGAAAGATAATATGGAAGATTTTAAGAATGATTTAAAAGCATACATGGAAGGTTTCAAGGAATGTTTGAAAAGGTTGCCACAATAAATCCTTCCTAATGGCGAAAATGTATTTGATGCAACTCGTGATGAGAACAAAAGAAATGTTCATCATGACTTCATAGATTGTAAAATTGGATTGAAGACCCATCATGTTCCAAAGATCAGTATGACGATGTTTAATTGCAAGGATCTTGTAATATGCATACTACAAATGGAGCAATATTTCGATCTCCATAATTTTCAAAACACACAAAAGGTATGCATTGCAACTTTATATTTGGAACCCAATCAGTTTGTATGGTATTGATGGATTTGCTCTGGTATTGTCACTTGCTCAATTTTTATAAATGAAATGATGGAACATTATGAGGATACAAAGAGAAACATCTTCCTTAGTCATTTGATAAATCTCAAACAAAAGAGTTCAATGGTGGAGCACATTAAGGACTTCCAAAAATTGAATATAAGGGTAAATGATATTCTAGAGGAGCATAGGATTGATGTGTTCGTAAGGACTTCAACGGATAACATCCGACTTGAGGTTCACCTTTGGGAAGCCTACCACTCACAACTACAAAGATGGAAGTGTTGCTACCCCTAGCTTTCTAGAACCTACAAGGTTGACGCCACAACAATTGGAAGAAAAAAAAGCAAAAGGGATTTATTATAGCTGTGATAGAAAATACACTAAATGTCATAAGTGTGCTTAGAATAAATTAATTTACATAGATTGTGAAGAAAAGGAAGAAAAGGAATAGGAAATATCAAAAGAAGAGGATATACACGAGTAACCAACCTTAGAGAAAGAAGAAATGAATCTGACCATATCCTATAGTGCATTGGATGGAATCACCACTCCTCAAATTCTAAAGATATAAGGACATATCAAGAAGAAAAATGTAATATTGTTGATTGATTTGGGTAGTACCCATCATTTTATTCATTGTAAGATAGCCAAGGAATTGAATTTCTTCCTATATCAAGCACAAAGGTATCAAGTGATTGTTGCAAATGTATGAAACATAAATTTCTTTCAAAAGTGCTATAATATAAATTTATCCATGGGAGAATATGTATTCAATAGTCCAATACTTTCCATTCCAATGAGTGGTGTTGATGTTGTACTAGGAGTCCAATGGCTACAACCTTTGGGAACAACAGCTTTTAATTTTCAAGAACTTTTCTTAAAAAAATATGGGAAGAAAAAGAAGTTGAATTAAGGGGTATCATAAGGGAAACGAGAAATATTATCATCTCTAACATCATGAAAAAGATTCTAAAGAAAGAAAAACATGGCTATATTTCACAATTATGTTCACAAGAGGTTCCCACATTCACATCGTCTATTTCTCCATATCTCCAAAAAGTATTGGAGAATCATTCCAAGGTATTTGTGACTCCCAAAGGGCTCACACCTATTTGTGATCATGGCCATGCTGTTCATTTGATTCTAGGATGTGTTCCTCCGAACCTCATACCTTACATATATCCCTATGCCTAAAAGAGTGAAAGTAAACTTATGGTTGCAGAAACGCTAGAGGCTGTTATAATTCAACCTAGTCAAAGTTCTTTCTCTGATCCAGTGGTATTAGTACACAAGAAGGATGGATAATGATGCATGTGTCTAGATTATAGGGAGTTGAACAAGCTCACTATTAAAGATAAATTTCGCATTCCAGACATCGATGAATTATTAGATGAATTACATGGAGAAAATTACTTCACCAAGTTGAATCTTCATTCGGGATATCATCAAATGAGAATGAAGACTAAAGACATTCCAGAAACAACATTTAGAAGTCATGAGGGTCATTATGAATTCTTGGTCATGCATTTTTCCTTACCAATGCACCTTCTACATTTCAAGGTTTGAAGAATCCCATTTTCAAACGCTGCCCTAGAAAATTTGTGTCAGTATTTTTTGATGATTTACTAATCTGCAACAAGTCTTGGAAGGATCATGTTCAACATGTTGACATGGTGCTCAATCTATTGGGGGAGAGATGATTATATGAAAAATCTCCAAATGTTTCTTTGGAGTACAAGAGGTGGAATATCTTTGTCATAATGTATCTCATGAAGGTGTGAAGGTAGACCATAGCAAAATTAAAGCCATTAAGGAATGGAAAATTCCCACATCCATAAAGCATCTACGAGGATTTCTCAAGTTCACAGGGTATTATTTCAAGTTTGTTAAGAATTATGGGAGAATAGCAGCACCTCTAACGACATTACTGAAGAAAGGTACATTTTATTGGACTCCAAAAGCAACAAAATGGGCTTTGAACATGTTAAAGAGGAAATGTGCCAAGCACAGGTATTAGCTACACTAGACTTAAAAAAGTCTTTATTATTGAATTTGATGCCTCAGGAAATGGAATCGGTATTGTTTTAATGCAAGACGGAAGACCAGTGGCTTTTGAAAGTTGTCCAATGAAAGGAAATGTTGACAATAGTACATGCATTTAAGAAATGGTGACCTTACCTAATGGGAAGGCACCTTAAGGTAAAAATGGATCATGATAGTCTTAAATAATTTTTAGAACAAAGATTATTTTCAGAAGAGCAACAAAAATGGGTGACAAATATGTTGGGTTATGACTTTGAAATCATCTACAAAGAAGGGAATCAAAATGTTGTTGTAGATGCACTATCAAGAAAAGATGAAGATGGGGAAGCATGACATTGTGCCATTTCTATTATCCAACCATATTCGATAATCAAAGCAAGGGATCAATGAAAGAATGATGAAGTGGTTTGGAAACTCATTAAAAAGTTGCAGCAAGATCCTAGTGGTAATTGTTTTAGGGTGAAAATAAGACCCCGGTTTTGTTACAAGCTTTATCCATTCCAAGTCAATTTGGGCAGAGGTTTCAATGGATTTTATCATAGGTCTACCCACGTTGGAAGGAAAGGGTGTAATTGATAGAACTACCAAGTATGCATATTTTTTTGTATTATCTCATCCATTTAAAGCCACTACAGTGGCTACTACATTTATAGGAACATTACAAAAGCTTCATGGAAACCCAAAGATTATTGTAAGTGATAGAGATCCCATTTTTACTTGAAATTTTTGGACAAAATTATTTTCTTGTATGGGTACTCAGTTAGCTCATAACTCATCTTATCATCCTCAATATGATGGGAAAATTGAGATAATGATTAAATTTTTGGAATGATATCTTTGTCTCTTTGTAACTGATAAAAAAACACAATGGTTCAAGTGGTTGCCTCTGGCTAAATGGTGGTATAACACTTCCTTCAATACAGCAGCAAAAATGACCACATTTATGGCCCTTTATCGATATCATCCATTGTTTATCACATCATCTTTAAGATAAAATTCCAAGGTTTAAGTAGTGGAATATCACATCGAGCATCAACAATAAGTTATTCAACTATTAAAGGATAACCTCACATTGTCGTAGAATAGAATGAGACAACAGGAAAATCAACATCGTAGTGAAATAAGTTTTGATGTAGGTGACTAGGTATTTCTATGACTACAACCATACAAACAAATGTCCCTCAAGCAAGTTAAGAAGGATTATATATTATCACCAAAGTATTGTGGTTTGTACAAGGTGTTGTAAAACATTCTTACTATGGCATACAAGTTGGATCATCCTACATCTTCCCGAGTGCACCTAGTTTTCCATGTTTCATGCTTAAATAAGGTTATAGGTGACAAGCTACCAGTTAAAGCAATATTGCCAAAAATTGATGAGGAAGGAAAAATCATACTAGAACCTTAAACAGTCACATAAAAAATCAATTTATGAGTATCACATAAAGTGGAAGAACTTACCCATTGAATATTCCACATTGGAGGATGAAAATTTTATATAGAAGCATCCATAACTACTCAAGCATTGAGGACAAATTTTTTTTGAAGAAGAGGGGCATGTTAGGTCCCTATAATACTGGTGTATCCCGCATTATTATCGTCATTGTATCCCTTATTGTTATTGTTATTCCCATGTTGTCCCCGTATTTTTATTTTTTTGCCGCATGGAAGCCCACTATTGTTATTATTGTGCCCTTACATTATTATTGTTAAATAGGCTCTTATTATATTGTGACCCTTATGTTGGCTCTGATTATATTGTCACCCCTTAGACTCCTATATATAGAAAGGAGGTATTTTCATTTGAATCATCCACAAATTGTTCATTTATGTAATGTAAACGAGGTTTCCCCCTCGAAGAGGCTAATTTTGAAGTCGTTGATCTATCTCTTCTTCTATTTTGTGAGTTGGCTGAATAAAAATCCAAAACATCAAAGATAAAAAAATTTCAATATCGATCTCCTAAAAGTAAGGAAAGGGTGTTTATTCTTTTTAAAATTTCATATCTCTTGTTTGAAAAATAAATTTAAAGTGATTTTAATGGCATATTGAAGCATATATATCAGTATTTTGTTCTAAAATTCCTCCCCAAAGAAGGAATTATACACCCATTAAGTACTTAGAAAGCTCTATTATGAAAAATGAAGAGGAATAATTGCAACATGATATACCAAAATTATGGGACCAAGTGTAACAAATTTCACTCTGACAAAGAGCAGCCAAATATTAAATAAAAGGTTTAATCGATGGTTTAAAAGAAGACGTTAAGGGTTTAAAGGAAGGTTTGACAAAGGTGCTACAATAAATGCTTCATAATAACGATAAGGCATTCCATGAAACTCTTTATGAGAAAAAATCAAATATTAATCATGATTTTAGAGACTTTAACCTTCAGTTGAAGACCAACCAAATTCCAATTATAGATATGAGGAATTTTCATGGCAATGATCTGGTAACATGGATACTACAGAGGGAGCAATAGATTCACCTACATGATGTCCAAAAATCACAAAAGGTATGCATTACATATTTATATTTATAGCCCAATCAATTTGTATGGTATTGATGACATTGTTCTCATAAACCGCTTGTCACATGGCCAAATTTTACATAGGAAGTGATAAGAAATTACTAGGATACATAGAGAAACACCTTATTTAGCCCATTGATAAATATCAAACAAAACGGTCCAGTGTTAGAGCGCATTGAGTATTTCCAGAAACTAAATATCACGGTAACTGATATTCTAAAGGAGCATATAATTCATATATTCATAGGGAACTTAAAATATAACATCCAACATCCAACACAAGGAGAAGGAATTCAATATTGAAATGAAAGTTGAAAGAAAAATGATCGCAACAAGAAAGTCTATCACTCATAACTATAAAGATGCAAGTTTGCTTCTCCTAGCCTTCCACAACCTACATGGTTGACAACACAAAAATTTGAGGAGAAAAGGGAAAAAAGGATTTATTACGGTTGTGATAGAAAATACATTAAAGGTCACAAATGTGCTGAGAAGAAATTATTTTACATATAATTTGAAGAGGAGGAAGAAAAGGAACAAGAAACATCAAAATAAGAGGATATACACCAGGAACCAACACAAGAGAAAGAACAAATGAATCTAACCATACCTTGGAATGCATTGGTAGAAATTACCTCTCCTCAAACTCTCAAGATAAAATGATATATCAAGAAGAAAAGTGTAATAGCATTAATTGATTCAGGTAGTACCCATAATTTTATTTATTGTAACATAACAAAGGAATTGAATTTTTTTCTATATCCAACAACAAAGAAAAAGTGATGGATGCAAATGGAAGAATTATAAAATTATCTAGAAAGTTCCATAATGTCAAGCTAATGAATGGTGGATATGTATTGAATATTCTAATACTTTCCATTACAACGGATGGTGCTAATCTTATATTAGGAGTCCAATGGTTACAATATTTGGGAACAATAGATTTTAATTTTCATGAACGTTTCTTGAAATCTTGTTCGGAATGAAAGGAAATTGAATTAAGGGTTATCATAATGAAAATAGGGAAGATAATCGAATCTAATGGCATGAAAAATATTTTGAAGAAAAAATAACAGGGAAAAATTGAAATATTATTCCCGCTAGAGGTTCCAACATCGAAATCATATATTTCTCCAGATCGCTAAAAATTCTCAGGCAATCATTCCAGGGAATTTCAAACTCCTAAATCCCTATCACCTATTTGTGATTATGATAATGCTATTCACTTTATTCCAGGAAATTTTCCCCCAAACATTAGGCCTTCTAGATATCCGTATGTCAAAAAGAGTTAAATTGAATGTATGGTTGTAGGCATGCTAGAGACTGATATAATTCAACCTAGTCAATGTTCTTTCTCTGCTCCAGTATTATTGGTGCACAAGAAGGATGGATCATGGCATATGCGTCTAGATTATAGGGATTTCAAAAAAATCACTATTAATAATAAATTTCTCATTCCTCTCATTGATGAATTGTTGAATGAATTACATGGATCAAATCACTTCACCAAGTTGGAGCTTCATTTAGGATATGATCACATTAAAATGAAGATTGAAGGTATCATGGAAAGAACATTCAAAACTTATGAAGATCATTCTGATTTTTTTCTCATTACTTTTGGCCTTATTAATTCACCTTCCACATTCCATTGGATCATGTTCAACATGTTGACAAGCTACTCAAACTATTGGAAGAGGAAACATTATATGCAAAAACCTCCAAATGTTTCTTTGGAGTACAAGAGGTGGAACATTTGGGTCATATTGATCTCATGAGGGTGTTAAGGTATACCGTAAAAATATTAAAACCATTAAGGAATAGAAAATCCCCACAACCTTGAAACATCTTCGATGATTTCTCAGGTTGACATGGAATTATCATAAGTTTGTCAAATATTATGGGAGAATAGCAATGCCACGAACAACATTACTGAGAAAGATTCATTTTGTTGGACTCTAGAAGCATGTAAGGCATTTAAACATCTTAAAGAGGCAATGTTGAAGCACTGGACTTATGGATAGTAGACTTCAAAAAAAACCTTTATTATGTAATGTGATGCCTCGAGAAATGGAATTGGTGTTGTTTTAGTGTAATAAGGAAGTCCTATTTATTTTCAAAGCTTTCCAATCAAGGGAAAATATTTACACAAACCTATTTATTAGAAGGAAATGTTGGCAATTCTACATGCACTAATGAAATGGTGACCTTAGCTAATGGGAAGACATATCAAGTTAAAGATAGATCATGACAATCTTAAATACTTTTTGGAAAAACAATTATCTTTAGAACAGAAGAAAAATGGTTCGCAAAGATGTTGGGTTATGAATTTGAAATCATCTACAATAAAGAGAAGAAAAGTGTTGTTGCAGATTCACCCAAATGAAAGGATGAGGATGTGGAAGTATTGCTCTGTGCCATTTATATTATCCAACTTGATTGGCTAACTAAAGAAATGGATAAATGAAATAACGATGAAGAGGTGCGGGAACTCATTCAAAACTTGTAGCAAGATCCCAAAACATATGATACATTTATCTAAATAAATTATTGATAAATCCTGGGCACCCAGGATTTTTAAAAACTTACCACGGGTTAAAGAAGGAATTCCTTTAGGATGGCCTTAAATCTAATATTTAGAAGTTTGTGGAAATGTTTAGTTTTCCAACAAAATAAGAATAAGGGAATTAGGTTTAATAAGTAGGGGGTAGTTTTTTCTAATAAAGTAAAAGTAATATGAATTAACTAGATTAATTTTATTAATCTAATATAAATAATAATATCAAAATAAAAATAACAATTAAAAACAAATTAAAATGATTTTTAAATATTCCCTTAAACTAAGTAATTATTGAATTTTAATTAATTTTAAACATTTTAATTAATATTTT
>APFE030653113.1:145339-172583 GCA_000404065.3 Pinus taeda
TATAAATAAATAAATTTCTTGAATTAATAAAAAGTAATGTCGCCTGTCATTTTAGGGTTCCTTTGTGTATTTATATTCAGGTTCCTAGCGCTCTCTCTCTCATCATCTTTCATTCATTTCATTTCTATCCTTCAGAAGCGTCCTGATGATGGACCCCCGTTGGGGTTCGAAACGTCGACAGACTGAACTGGAAACTGTGGATAATCTGGAACATGAAGCTACAAATAACTCCCACAGAGGCTTGAAAACCAAAATAAGGTTGACACAATTAAGACCTCGGGTCTGTTACAATATTTATCCATTAAAAGTCAGCATTGGGAGGAGGTCTGGATGGATTTTATCACATGTTTACCCAAGTCTGAAGAATAGAGTGTCATCATGTGGTAGTTGATATACTTACAAAATATGCACACTTTTCTGGATTATCTCATCCATTTAAATCAAATATAGTTGCTATTGCATTTATGGAAACAATTAAAAGGCTACATGAAAACCCAAAGATTATTGTATGTGACAGAGATGCCATTTTCATTAAAAATTTTCAAACGAAATTATTTTCTTGTCTTGGTAGTCAATTTTCTCAGAGATCATCTTATCATCCTCAATATGAGGGGTGAACTGAGATGGTTAACAAATATTTGGAAGGATATCTTCATTTTCTTGTATCTCATAAATAAATGTAATGAGTCAAGTGGTTACCTATAGTTGAAAGGTGGTATAACACTTCCTTCCATACTGCAACAAAAATTACCCCATTTATGGAATTTTATCGATATCATACACTATCCATCACATCATCTTTCAGAGAAAATTCTAAGATTCAATCAGTGGAAGATGACATCAAGCATAGAAAAGCATTCTCCAGCTCTTAAAGGATAACCTCACTCTCACACAAAATCAAATTAAATAATGAAGAGATCAACATCACACTAAAATAGGTTATGATGTAGGTGATTGGGTATCTTTAAGGCTATAACCATAAAAATAAATGTCCCTCAAGCAAGATAAGAAGGATTATAAATTATGACCCAAGTATTATTCTCCTTACAAAGTGTTGCAAAACATTTTTATTATGGCATACACATTGGACTTGCCTACATCTTCCTGAGTACACCTAGGTTTCCATGTTTCATGCTTAAAGAAGGTTATCGGTGACAAGCTCCAAGTTTAAACAATATTTCCAGAACTTGATGAAGAAGAAAAAATCATATTGGAGCCTTGAAGAAGTCACAGAAACAAGGACCTGATAGCTGTGGAATCAATTCATTTTAGAGTATCTCATTAAGTGGACCTGTTCAGTTAGTTGTAAAGTGTTCTTGAAATTAAGTAAAATAGTCAATGCTTTGCTATTGTTCAAGATACCACAACATACTAATTGAAATATATGCATAAAGTTTTTAAAATAAAACAATTTGGAATATTTCCTAACTAGAGATTTTTAATGGAAGAGTGACCATAAATTCCCCTTTATATTATGCTTTTGGATTTCTAAATGAGATAACTTACTTGAATAATGAAGGAAACATAAATACACCAAAAGTGATTTATGGTTAAAGGATCACTCAATTCTATTGTTCATAAACTATTCATGAATGTTGTCTAAGAGAAACTGATAGAAAATGAAGTACATAGAAGGCTTATTTCCTGGATATAGAGTGGACTGAAAATATAATACCACTTCATATAAAACCTCATAATTCTCATATCCTAATAGAGAACACAACATTGGTATGATTTTCCTAGAAATCCCTGGGTGATGCATGGGAATGTTGGCTCTTTCTAGTGAAAAAGTTTCAAAGATGAGAGTTCTTTACTGAGGGGTTAATTTCATATAAGGTTCCAACAAATTTTCACTAGAAAATGGAAGAAGTGATTTGAGAAAAAAAATTATAGGGCTTATAAAATTCAGTCAAAAATGCTATAGAGCAAGGGATTTTCATTTTTGGAAATAGTGGCTATATTAATAGGTAAATATTTGTTTAAACACCACACAACAAACTCAGGAAAGTGATGGATTTGTGGAAGAAAAAATGGGGGAAGGAAGGATTCCCAAAGGAAAACAACTATCACTATGGTCTTCAAACCTTAAGAATGCCAAGTTTTTAATTCATATAGGTAAAATTCAAATTGTGTTTGGACAATATTAGCATCTTAGTTGATTTAAGGAATCTCATCAATTTTTATTGAAGTAAAGGGAGGTGGATTTTTATCTTGGTGTCTACCCATCTGGTTATTTCTTATACTCATAGTTGTAGTGGATATAAATAGGAATAAGACATTGATTAGTAAAATTAACTGGTTATTGGAAAGTTGTTGATTCAGTGCTTTGATTATTGTGACTTCATTACTATGGCTTGTGCTCTATAGACCACAAGGAAAACACCATCTAGGAAAGATTATAAAAGAGGTTTTTAATGTTATAAAATTTGAGAAAGTTTAAAAAAAAAAACCTTTGCTACAACATTTATTTATGGTAGTAGTGATTTTAGTATAGCTCACAATGAAACTTCATTACAACTAAAAAAATCTGGGTAGGCGAAGGTTTTAGCATATTCTTTCTTAGTGGTGGGCTTAATTGAAACATCACGCCAGTGTGCTAATAATATAAAAGAGTAAATTTTGTAAATTTAAATAAAAGCGCCAATAGTGGAGACAAACATTTTGAGCACTAGTGCCTTAAATTTATAAAAGAACTAGTGCTTAAATAATACAAAAGTATTAGTCGTACAATATATGATGCTACGTACTCGCGCATTTAATGTAAACAACATCATCTCTTGAAAATTATATTACTTAAGTGCTTACATATTCCAAAAATGCCCCAAGCTGTACTTTTTAAGAAGTTCACTAGGGTAGGAAAAACATATTGTCGCCCCAACACTTTTATCTTCTCTAACACACCATGACGTTTTGTGTAACAATGCATTGGGGTTGATGATTTGTATACACAACATGGGTACTTGAAAGCTATAACACCTAGTTCTTATGTGTTTGTAAAACCCTCAGTATTGTAATTTTCACAAAAGGCACCATGGCAGGAAAAAATAATAATATTATACTACCATGCTTTTATGTAATCTAATGCACTAGTGCATTGAGGGCAAGGATGCACCGTTGCATTAAATGTGAATCACACGAGTGCATGAAATGCATATCTCCGAGTGAGTCTTTATTTTAAAAATTCCCTAGGATACCATATTTTACTATTGTATATATTGTTATTCAAAAACTGATATTCAAAGGAGTGCACATTAATATACAATGTCTCGGTATCTATTTTTTCTTTTTTAGAAACATCAACCTATGAGAGTGCAATTATTGTGGTCTTTAAAATATGTTAGTCATCAAAAAGTTGGCATATATATTATAATAGTATTAATATAAATTAAATTTTGATTAGTGTATTTGTATATGATATTTGGATTAATTTGTTATATCATCATATTTCGCATCTCTTCATTATAATATTTAATCATCCACATATTAATTAGTGATGTAACATTTCATAGTGACATTGGACAACACAATAGAATAAATTAAAATGATTTTATTATATATGAATAATATGTTCTTTGTCATACATAATGGGATAGTTATTTGTAATCCCTTGTATTTAAAATGGGACATTGTTTCCATTACATTATACACAATGTTTGATTTTCACAAACACTTATTTGAAAAAATACAACAACTTGGATTGATATCTAAATAGATTACAATTTTTCTATGGAATTGTTGTTAGTGCCTAAGATACTTCCATGTCTTGGGTTACTTGGATGAATATTTTGTTCATTTCATTAATTATTGTCATATTCTTCAGGTTCCATCTATAAAAATAAGAATAACGTGTACGAGTGTAATTACATTCATGAGAATAATGAACATTGAAATAAATAATATACATCAAAATAAATTGAAAATCAGTGTACCATAGCAAGAAGTGAGTCCTCAATTATACACATAATTTCAAAATCAAATCTCATGGATTGTTGCAACAAATCTTTTCTTGGCATAGTTCTATACTTTGTTTCCTGCAAGTTTTATACCCCATAATAAATCATAGATTTAATATATAGGTCTTTTTTTGTTCTATTATTTATAAACATAGAAAATTAAAACAACATAGATACTTACGAATTCCATAATTAATTTTTGCACTGAGAGACACTCTCAACATAGTATAGGATAAATGTATAGGAATTAGTTGAAAATATTTTTTAAATTCATTTTTTTTATTGAAATTTTATTTATTCATAAAATTATGAACAAATTTTCAAATTAAATAAAATCATGAAATACATATCACACTAAAATAACATATAAATAGTAGTGTTGTAGCGGCTACAAACACCCTCCAAAATATTTTCTTAGCTTTGTTTTGGAGCCTCCTTAGAAACCATCCTCATCATCATATCTTGCACTATCATGTAAATGAGATTTATTGGTTTTCTAGCAGCTTGCCTGCCTATGCATGATAGCTTGCTTCACTCCCCTCAGAGGCTGCTACTCCGGACTTCGTCTAGCTACTTGTTGAGTAGCTTCCTCAAGAAATTGCTCAATTCTAGAGGGGAACTAACCTTCCCTTCAGAAATTGCACAAATTTGACTCACATCATGCTAGGATCAGAAACTACGTAGTCCTACTAGACAACCTTCCTAGTGAATACTTCACAATCTGGCCTAGCAGTGCTACTCAACCCAAAATTGCACAATTCTAGGGAGTGTGAGCTGCTCCTCCAGAAATTGCACAATCCCTCTCGACAGTCAAGCCAACTTCCTTAGAGAAACCATGAAAAATTCCCCCTCAGTTAGGTAGGTTGTTGCATGTGCCCTCAAGTTGATTGGTTCCACCCAGGACTCAGGAAGGTTGACTTGCATATATGGGCTACTTTTTCCTGAAATAGAAAAAAAAAAACATGAAAAAGGCATATCTAGATTTTCCTATATTCGTGGCATGCATGTCATGAGCCTCAAACTTATTTATTCAATGCTTCAGAGCTCATCCTCCACATAGATCTTGGAGCTCTGACATCCCAGAACACATGCAAGTGTCTTCAACACATCGAGCTTAGCTATTTCTTGGTAAGCCCACTTAACTTGTGTTTCGCAACATTTATGTTGCTTTTTGTGTTTTGGCTTGTGTGGGTGTTGTGTGCTTGATTTTTGTGAACACTTGTTGTCATTTGGGTGCATGTTAGCCTACAATAACACCATTTCATATTTCGTTAGCATCATGAATGGTCGTCGATTCGGCGACTCGTTTCACACACATATGTGTTATTCCATTTTCTGAATCTTGCATCCACTATTTTAATGCATGATCATTAACTCTTGCTTACACTCAGTATTGCCATGCATTTACATATTCATTTTATTTCAGTTTCCTATGGGTGGGTCTGGGCAACTGTGGCCCAAACTCTGCCCCACCAAGAGAACATTGCGCAATTCTGAGAGGGAACGCTCTACCTTCCTCCCAGAAAATAGCCAATTCTAGCTAGTGACTACCCTCTAGTCTTGCCTTGCACAATTGTGAGAGGCACTGAATGCTAGCCCAAAATATTGTGCAATGTAGTCCCTGGGTCTGCAACACTTGCCAGCTGAAATTGGGCATTGCGTTATCCCAACACCCAACATGCCAATCCAGATTATGAATTGTGAAATTGTAGGAGCTAGCCAACCTCTTGATAGTTTGTATTACCTTTTGCGTAGTTCTGGTAGTCAGTCTCATAGCCTTCGAGTGAAAATTGTGAATTCCTTGTGAGTCAGTCCTTAGGTATGTAGCATGTCATCCCTCAAGTTATATTTGCTTTCAAATGATATATTTCTTGCCATGCATGTCACCATGTCTCCAGATATAGCAGGTTTTTATCCATCTCTCATCATTTTAGGATAAATGGCCTCGAAGAGAGTATGGTCAAAGGACATTGGTGGAAGCGCAATTAGAGCAACAGTTGAGCGACTGTCTACAAGTTTTCCGATTTATGAAGACACCAAGCAAATTATGGACAAAGACATCATGTTGAAATGGAAAGAGGTAAATGATGTATTCTAAGGTAAATTTGGGGAATATCTTGAAGACCTCCAAGTCTATGTGAACATTAATAAGTTTGGCTTGTACCAGATTGCATGCAAGTATCTCGCATTCCCAAGCATTTACATGATACATTGGATCATCTTGCACGCTGATACCGAGATGATTACATTGATCCGTGTCAATGGGATGAAGATTTCTATGTTCAAGGCACAAGATTATCATCAAATGTACCATTTTTCGAAGCCAGTGATCACCATGGAGACACCCTTTAGTATACCTAGTAGCAATGCCAACTTCACGGATGTCTTGAAAAACTAGGTGGAGGAGCCAACCAAATTTAGGATGACACCCAACCAGATTTACAAGATGAAGTTATTGCGTAAGGAATAGGAATTCTTGGTCATCTTTGCATGTGGCTTGTATGGACAAGAGAGGACGAAGACCTTCCCATAGAGGGGTGATCACGTTGGACCAACTGGCCAGTGAAGGCAAAGCATGTAACTGGTCTGACATATTGGCACACAAGCTACAAGAATAAGTCAAAGGATCTTGGAAGCTACTTGAAGGTTAGCAAGCTGAAATCTACATGTCCACTTACATCGTGGATGCAATCCATGCCCGTCAGCAATTTTTGGGCATGAAGTGGGCATGGACATCGGTGAAAACCTCTGTCAATACTTAATGTAAACTATTTTTCGAAGCAGCTTTATTGGACTTATCACACAACTGTCAGACGATTTTGTCACCTCAGTGTACAAGATGATATTTGAGCAAGATCCACCTTGCATATCTTAGGCATCAGTGGAGGCACTGATCAATATAGTGGATTCTTATGCCTCACCATATGACACCTTCATACGGATGTACAGCCCAGAGAAGCCTACACATGTTTTGGTGAAGTTTGCATGGACAAGCTCGTGATGCAAGAAGTATCATACCACATATCAGTAGGACAGTCAGCTAGGTTGAAATAGAAGAAGAAGGCACCTTGGCCCACTCTTACATTGCAGATCAGATTGTAGAAGATACAAACCCTCAAGCATGTGGATTTCGAAAAAGAGGAAATCAAGAAATATCCTTTCAATGTTCAAAGCTTCAATCCATATGACCTGCATCGTATTGTGAAATATCACTTTGTGAGAGTACAGTTTCAGTGGATCCACGAGGCATATCATTGGGCAGAAGAAGACGCATGGAGATATTTTTACATCTTCGCAAGGCCTAATGAACTGGTTGGCATCACTGTGGAATGGTTAACGAGGTAGCATGAAGCAGCATCCAAGACAACACCAATAGCAGTAGAAAGAGAGGTAAACATACCAATGCGTGACAAAGGCAAGTGAAATATTGTTAACAACGAAGAGGCAGAAAAAAGCTACAAGTTAATAGAAAACCCACTTGTACAGAAAGAATCTTTCGTGTGCAAGAATCCAACAACATTGGCCTATGCTACTAGAGCATATGTCAAAGCCATTAGGTCGAGTGTTTGCTCCTTGATAGCTTAGAATGAGTGAATGGGTAAGGAGTTACAGACAACGAAGCAAGAAGGAGAACTCACCACAACATATGCCTGAGCATAGTTGAAGAAGGTGATACTAGATGAAGTATTGTCCCTTGAGACAATCATGCGGGCCTTGTATTCCAAGTTTGATACCATGCATAAGGCAGTTGTCCATCTCAATGGTTGGTAGCAACGATGTGCTAGGACAACATGTATATTGTCAAACTTGGATATTGCTATTGCTTACATGCAAACATGAAAAATGAGATACAAGGTAGCCCTGTTACACTTGCCCAAGAAGATGAAGCCCAAAGTGATCGAGCTAAAGGTATGCATCAAGAGTTAGATCTAGAACTATGAAGAACTCCTGCAACTCATCCCTACTTTATAGGTTTCGCATGCACACGTATTCAGGAGTATGGATGTTATTGTGTACGGACATGCAATCCCATCTTTAGAGACACTCGTTGAGGCAAAGATGAAGGCAAAGGTCCGACGATAGCTTGAATCATACTTTGACAAGATGATGTGCATAGCCACCAGAATAGACTTGGTGATCAGTGAAAACACTATCCATTAGTATGTCACTGGTATAGCCACACTCAAGACAATGATGTGCATGTTATCAGACGAGTTAGACAGAGGAACCAAAGTAGTGTACCAAGGTGTTATAGAGGAAATAATTCATTTCTAGAAATATGTCACCATAAAGTACATGGAAACGATCGTGGACTACTGAGTTTGGTATCAGTTCACTACTGTCGACCAACATCAAGATGTCGAAGAGTTGGTATTCCAATAGTTGTCTCATTCATAGTGATATCTTACATGGCTTGCCCAAGCCTATTTTTTCTCACATGGGTACATGTGGAGATTGTATATAATGTCTTGTCAAGTGGAAGTTCAAGTGTTGATAATTTGATGTAACAGTCATAGAGTAGATGGATAGTCATGAGGGTAGATGAATAGTCACAAGGGGGAGTGTTAAGGTCCACCCCACCCTTTTCTATATATGGTCACTCATAACTCCTTTTAGAGGCTTTTGGTAAGCCAAGCTTTCGATAGGAGTATCTTATAAAAATCTTCGAGAGTATTGTAACGAGCCTTGGCTTCTCCATTGTGCAGTGATTGTATATCTCTTTGGTCATGGTTTTATTGTATGACTTGAACATTCACTTCTTAATATAATAGATTCAACACATTTCATGCATATTTCATATTGTATTTTGGCTATTTTGTTTACTTTAAATGATATATGTATTTTCTTGCTTATGCATGGGTGTATAGACTCTTTCTGTATATGTATGTATGAATCGTACTGGAATGTGTTGTTGGTTTAACCATCACTTTGGATTCCTAGCTTACTTGCCTTCCAATGTGTCATGTAACCTTGCTCATGCATTCCCTTCTTAACTTCGTACTTTCATAGGTTTCCAAGGGGCACACTCACCTCACCCTCTATATGTTATAACTGCTCATGCACCTTCCTTGACTTGCTACATATGTCACGCCCTCTCTACCAATAGGTACATCTTACTTACCTTTGGGCGTAACCATGGTGTAGGCAAATACTGTATGACCCATTGATGGGAGTCCTACACCAAATGGACTGAGGTCTAGTTGGGACTTCTTACTAGGGAGATCCCCTGAGATTTTGGTGGGTCCAGCACCATAAACATTTTTGGCGCTAGAAGGAGGGCCAGATGACAAGATGTGTCCTCTCATCCTATTTTGAACATTTTCACATTTATCACGGATTCTATTAGACTGATCCCTCCATGACATCTTTCGCATGTTGAACTTATGAAAATTGCAAGGGATTTATTTTATCTCTTTTCCAAATTCACGTATGATGGTGAAGATGAAGTAGCCTAGCATGAGTACTTAGAAGACTTCAATGCATTCGTTGTTAATGCAGATGAGTTCTATGTAGAAAAGGTTAATCTACTGCTATCATACACAGTTCATGAATCCCCACGACGATGGTGTTGCAGTGTGCCTCCTAGGAGAGTGCACTCACTTGAGCAATTTTGTGATCTCATTGAATCTACTTTCCATCATTTTGATCGAAAACCTCTTGACCAAAAATTGTTACAACAATAGAAGGCCTGTATGAATCACCTAAGGAATTTTGGGAAGGCTTCTATCTGTTACAGTTTCAAGCTCCGAAAAGTCAGATGAAATTTCCATATCTTTGTGATAGATTTGAATATTTTATTAACAAATCAGTCAATCCTAAGAAGAAGTTTGAGCCCAATCCCCGCTCAGCATACTTCAATGAAGGACCTATGAAATGAGAGACGGACATGGTCACTATCACAGGTGACTGTCCATCCTCCCCTCTTCAAACAACTCCACCATCGTAGAGTGATGTAGGAGAACATGAATACAAATCCATTCAAATGCCAGATCCTCCCAACATCACTTTTCTCAATTTTTGCGTAGATTTGGTTGTGAAGTCCATGGGTTACCACATAAAATTTTTACCTCAACCTTCATCTTCATGTCTACTAATCCTCCAAATTGCACTGTCTCGTGTTCTTCCATTCCAGACTCTACACTTATTGTGAACGAGGATCAAGCTATCGACAAAGCCGGTGTTCCACAACCAACTTGCGATGTCATTCATGGAGAGAATGACTAGGAGCTTGAGCATCAATCCTCGGTCAAGGATGACTCCCTTCCATCTACGAATGCAACCATTGTTGATCATTCTCAAAGCACACCGGATGTCAATCCATCATCCAACAATGGAGATGACAAATTGTTTTTTGAAAATTCACTTGTTTTTTCATCTTCTATTTTTGGAAATGAAGAGGGTCAATTTTTCCCTTCTCATATACCCCTTTGTTTGATTTATTAGATCATGACGATTCCAATGAAATGATTGATTTTATTGATCATAGTTGTAATGATATTTTTACTCCCATGTTTGATCATGATGATGATTCTATCATAGTTTACTTTTCCAAGCCACCTGTTTATGATGATCTACCTTTCAATGAAGTCGAAACCCCCAGACTATTGAGGCACTTCAGCCCAAGCTGATAGTTATGTTAGGCCCTCGCTATTGTGAGGTTGGTTTTGCTTCCGATCAGGAAATTTTTGAAACACCCAAGGCTCCTCGTCACTCATTTGTATGCATTGAACACCAATCTCACACACAGATCATGCTTCCTCCACTCAAACAACACGATCCCATCACTCACGCATTAGAGGAATATTACATAGCAAGCACACGTGCATGATGAAATTTGTGTTTGTTTCCTTTGTTTATTTTTATGTCACAGTCAAGAGTATGTGTATGCTTAACAATTGTATGTAGTGTCACATGGCACCATGATAAGTCCATGGATTGTATGTCATGCACTTGAAGTCACATATGTTTTGTGGACACATTTAAATTTGGAGTGAGCTTGTCTTCACTGTTATATATCTCATGTTTTTTGGTTTGCATAACTATGTTGTTTGCAAACCATGCCTTCACCAACATGGGTCGACAAATGCAGTGGTGGCTACATTGGAATTATCACATTACGTGATTAGGCCCATGCACCGTTAGCTTAGGAGTGGTAGTAGTGATTTCTTTTGGTTTGTTTGCTTGCTTGTATGTTTTCTTCTTATCTTGCATGTGTGTTTGCTTCTTACCTTGTACGTTTGTTTGCTTGCATGCCTATTTGCTTACTCGCTTTTATTTCGCATTTACTTTTTCTTCTGCTTTGTTTTTTTATTTGTTTTGTTATTTATGCTCATAGGTTAGTTTCACATGACACCATGCAGGACTCTTGAAACAAGCTGGGTAAAGTACAAGAGGACTTGTGTAGTTATCTATACTTACTTATCTGTCGTTTTTCCACTGTGTCAAGAACTTGTTATCTTTAATCCATGATACGGTGATGGAAAATGTGTACTATTCGAAGTGAACCTTGGTGAAAACACAACTCTTGCACACTAACTAGTGCCCCCTACTCTATTCGATTGTTTTTGGTTAATCCTTGTCATATAGGTCAAGTAGAGTAAGGTGAGGGGAAAAAACCTAACAAGCACATCAGAGGTATATATAAACTACTTCTATGAAGGGACAACCTTGTTTTATCTGAATAAGTCAGGATCCCTCTTCCTCCTCTGAAATGAATAAGTGTTATGCACAGTTATGAAAATGAAAAATGAAAAAGTGAAAAAGTGGAAAAATTCAAAAGAAAAAGTGAAAAATGAAGAAGAGAAGGCTTCCTACATAGAGAGGTGATACAAGCAACTCCATCGAGGTACTGACCAACCTCGCTAGTAGCGGAGTGATTCTTGTGTTCCTGCATGACTCTGTCGAGGTAGTTCTATGCTTGCTAGTAGTGGAGGAACACCAAAGATGAAACTAAAACTCCGATGACTATACTACTTATGTACCAAAAAACCCCTCATCCCCAATCAAAAAAACTGTGCTAACTTGGTTGGGAATGTGTGTGGATCAACCATGAGCTTTGTAGATGCTACATGCTACAATAAACAAAGTGAGGAAACCAAGATGAAGAGAGAACTAAACAATACTTATGGATGTGTTAGACTTGATTTTCACGATTAAGGTTCATTCACAGAGTTGGAGTTCTACCAGTATCTCACAAAGTGTTGTAGCGGAGACAACCACCTTCCAAAAATTTTCCTTTGCTTCATTTTGGACCCTCCCTATCACCCATTCTCAATTGCATGTCTTGCACTGTCAAGTACATAAGATTCAGTGGTTTTCTAGCAGCTTTCCAGCCTATGCATGATAGCTTGCTTCACTCCTCTCACAAGCTGCTACTTTGGACTTCGTCCAGCTACTGGCTGAGCATCTCCCTTTAAATATTGCATAACTCTAAATGGGAACCATCCTTCCATCCATAAATTGTGTAAATATGACTCATAGATTGTTGGGCTCAGAAAATGCCCAATTGTGTCAAACAACCTTCCAAGTGAAAACTGCACAATCTGGCCCAGCAATGCTACTCAGCCTAGAAATTGTGCAATTCTAAGTAGCAGTCAACTGCTCGTCCCAGAAATAGTGCAATCCCTCTCGACAGCTAGACCAACGTCCTCCCAGAAACTGTGAAATTTTTTGCCTCTGTCAACCAGGCTGTTGGATGTACCCTCATGTTGACTAGTTCCACTCTGGACCAAGAAAAAATGACTTGCATGCATGGGCTTCTTTTTCCTAAAATAGAAAAAAGCAACATGCAAAAAGAATCCCTATATTTGAGGGAGTTATTTTTTGTAGATGGAGGTTATATGCAAAGATCATTTTAAAAATTTTCCTCCTAGTGTCATCTTTTCCTATATTTGTGGCATGCACATCATGAGCCTCAAACATATTTATTATATGCTCTAAATCTCATTCTTTTGATCAATATTGGAGCTCTGACATCCCATAGCACTTCCAAGAGTCTTTGACACATCCAGCTCAACTATTTTCGAGTAAGTACGCTTAAGTTGTCTTTTGCAACATTTTTATTGGCTTTTATGTTTTGGCTTGTGAGATTTGTCTCTGCTTGATTTCTGTGAATGTTTGTTGTCACTTGCAAGCATGTTATCTTGTACAAGCACCATTTTTATTTTCGTTAGCATCTCATCGTTGTCGTATGCATGACACTGTTTTGCACAAATGGTCAGCTATTTGGTGATCCATTTCACACAGATACATGTTGTTCCATTTTATACATCTTGCGTCGAATGATTGCATGCATGATCATTTACTCCTGCTTACACTTAGTATCATCATGCATTCACATGTTCATTTTCTTTTAGTTTCCCATCGGCAGGTTTGGGCAACCTTGGCCCAGACTATGCCTCACCAAGACAACATTACAAAATTCTAAGAGGAAAGGCTCTGCCTTCCTCCTAGAAAGTGTGTAATTTTGTCCAGTGGCTACCCTCCAACATTGCCTTGTGAAATTCTAACAGGCAGTGAAAACTGGCCTAGAAAATTATGCAATGCAGTTCGTGGGCTTGCATCACTTTCTAGTTGAAATTGTGCATTGTGCAGTCCGAGCATCCAACAGGCTAGTAAGGATTTCACATTGTGCAATTCCAATAGCAACAATCCTCCCAATAGTCCAAAATGCCTTTTGCACAGTTCTGGTAGTCAGTCTCTTGACCTCCAAATGAAAATTGTGAAATCCTTGTGAGTCAGTCCCCAGGTATGTAGAATGTCATCCCTCAAGTTTTCTTTGGTTTTAACTCACAAATTTCTTGCCATGCATGTCACCATGTCTCGAGATATAATAGGTGATCATCTTCGTCTCAGTAGTTTAGGATCAATGGCCTCCAAGAGGGGAGGGTCAAAGGACATCGACAAAAGAACAACTGGAGAAGTAGTTGAGTGAGTGTCTACAAGTTTGTTGATTTATGAAGACACCAAGATGATTGTAGACAAAGACATCAAGCTGAAACACCAAGAGGTTAATGACGCATTCTCACGCACTTTGGGGAAGATCTTGAATACCACCAAGTCTATGTGAACATTCACAAGTCTGAATTTTACTTGATTGCATGCAGTTATCCTGCATTCCCATGCGCAGACATGATACATTAGATCATCTCACACACTCATCTCGAGACGATGACATTGAGCAGTGTCAGCGAGAAAATGAATTCTACCTTTAGGGTACTATGGAGAGACCATTCACCATACCCAGTAGCGATGCCAACTCCAGGGATGTCTTGAAGAACTAAGTGGAGGATGCAACCAAATTCAGGATGACACCCGACAAGATTTACAAGACGAAGATACTACAGAAGGCGTATCAATACTTGGTCATCTTTGCATGTCACTTTTATGGCCAATACATCATGAAGACCTTCTTGCAGAGTTGGGTAATCATGTTGGACCAACTTGCTAGTGAAGGCAGGGAATGAAACTGGTCTGAAATGTAGACTCACAGGTTGAAGGAACAGCTCACAGGAGCTCGACAGCTGTCGAAAGGTCAGCAAGAAAAAATCTACATGTTTGCTTACATCTTGAATGCAATCTGTTCCCATCAATAGTTCCATGGCATGCATTTGCCATGGACATCGGTAGAAACCTCTGTCAATACTTATTGTAAACTATTTTTTCAATCGAGCTCTAGAGGAGTTATCACATAATTGTCAGATCATTTTTTCACGCAGTGTACAAGATGATATTTAAGAAGGATACGCCTTTCATGTCAAACACAATAATGGAGGCACTGACCAATATAGCAGATTGGTATGCTTGTTTGGCACTTTCATACAGATGTACAATGCAGAGAAGCCTCCTCATGTTTTGCCGAAGTTTGTCATGGACAAGCTCATCATGCAAGAAGTATCATATCAGACCTCGTCAAGACTGTCAGCTAGGCTGCCTGGAATAACAAGGCACCTTGGCCCACTCTTCTATTATGGATCGGGTTGTATGAGATACATAGCCTCGAGCATGTGGATGTCGAAATAGAGGATATCATGAAATATCCTTTGGACATCTGAAACTTCAATCCATATGACCCACATTGTATTGTGAAATATCACTGCACGAGTGTACAGTTTCAGTGGATCGCAGTAGATCTGGGTACTAAACCAATGGGAGTGTCCAATGGAGAATGGAATAAGTTGGATTGGAAGGCAAAGAGCATAATAGGTTTGTGTGTCTCAGATTCAGTATTGTTGAATGTAGCAAGGGAAGCTATGGTGAAGGATTTGTGGGACAAGTTAGGGACTTTGTACCAATCTAAGTCTCTCGTGAATAAATTGCTCATATAGAAAAAGTTGTATAACCCGAGGATGAAAATGGAGACTCAGTGATAGAGCATCTCAACACATTTAATATTGTGGTAAGTCAGTTATTATCTGTTGATATTGAAATGTTAGATGAAGATATGTGCATCAGCTTGTTGTATTCTCTACTAGATTCGTGGGATATTCTGGTTATTGCAATAGGTAGCAATTGAATTGCCTTGCAGTTTGATGAAATAGTCTCATTCTTGCTAACAGAGGAGATGAGACAGAAAAATATGGAGAGTCAGAATGGTGATGCCTTATATGTACGAGGACGGTCCCAAAACATAAACAAAAATAAGTCATTGACTAGGAGATCTATATCTAGAGGGAGATCTAAATATTTAGGAAAACCTGGAAAGGTGGTTGTTTTTGTGAAAACTAGTGTCTTTTCGATCGACTAGCCCTCTAGGTTTGGCAACTACCCTAGAAAGAATAGTCTAAAGTAATTCAACGACTTCTTCTATGCATAATAGACAAGAGAAAGATGAAAGGACCAACCTGGAACTTCCGCTTAATCCTTTGCTCGATCTTTCTCCTGCTTGACAAAGCTTGCAACCCCTCTCCATACTTATCACACTTGAAGAGTACCTATAGAAATATAGTTGCACAAAACCATCAAAGCATCTTGATCTATTGTAAAATATACACTACAGAATCAGAAGTATAATGAACATATAATAACATTCACAAATAAGAACATTCACGATTGCACAATTATATGGAAGAAAACTTGAAGAACTTTATTAAATAGAAGGGAGAATTACAACCCAGTTGTCTAATCCATCATCATCCTCTCAGCATCAATCCCTCTTCACCTCATGAAATAGCAAGATCTCACCAACAATACAATGCTTTTTCCTCAAATACAAACTATCAACACTTCCTTGCAATTCACAAAATTCCAGCCTCTCGATTTCTTAGATGAGTGATCCATTTATATATGTGTGCAAGGGTGTGAGTCATCTTTGGGGTTTTGATTAGTGTCATTCCACTTGTTACAATTGATCCCATTTGTTACAATTGGTTCCACTTGGAGATTTCTTGGATCTCTTACTCATCCCTCGGAGAATTCAGAGAGGCAAGTGTCATAAGAGAAGTTTCTAGAAGATTCCATGAGCATCCACTTAGCAAACTGTCTCGGAGATTTTTCCATTGTCACGCATCGCATCCTTTAGAAGACCTAGCTAGTATGCATCACACCTGAGTAGTGTACCACTCAGTATGCATTGCACTTGGCCAATGTAACAGTTAGTATGGTCTGGTTTAGGCCAATTCTGGATGGTTTCTCAAATGGAACTTTTAGGGAATGATGTAATCAGATGACCATGATCTTTTATGGTATGAAACAAAACTTTTAGGGGTTGAAGAGCCCTAGTTTATCGCCATATAATATTGGGGTTGAAGTGCCCAAATATTTCTATAATAGTTTCCCACTAAAGCATGGAGTCATAAATCTTGATGTCAGGTGAAATGCTTTATCATGAGGATTTGAGGTTTCGAACTCGAAGGTGACCTGTATAAGATACAATACAAAACATCATCATAATATAATTTCCATGATGTAGCTAAGGCGGGCATTCCTATGCTCAACTTTACAAATTAATTCTATGTACATAGAATATATAGTCGCCTGTATGTGCAAACTAGTGATTCTTCAGATGTAGAGTCATCATTCTTGGTTCGGGTGACCATTTGTGCAACTTCCTTGTACACTTGATGTCTTTATATCCCTGAATATATCGCAACTTGGATGGATGAAACTAGATCTAGGGTTTTCAAACTCATTCAATCTTCACCCAATGTACAAGTCAATCCATGTGAAGGGATGTTCTGAAGTTGAACATGGAAAGACATTGCCTGATTACCAGCCAATAATGTGAGTTGTTAATAGGTGCGAGAGGAATCACCAATAATGATAATGACCCTTAACGTATTACAGTACAATTCAAATGGTGTGAATTTATGATCCGATGTTGAGCACCACACAAAATATTTCAGTCGAAGGCCATTGATGTCAACATGTCACCAGAAGTGAGAAACTTGCCATTGAGGCATGCAAGTTTCAAAGCACTGAAAGTGGTGTTTATAAGTCAAATTCTTGGATAAAGAGCCAATGTCAACAAGAAGCAACTCATCATAGGAGGGACTTCATGTATCCCACATCTACGACATGAAATGAAGCAAATGATTTCTGGAGGTGAAAACGATCTAATGACACAAGGTTCAAGAATAGCGGTCATGGAAGGATGAAAGTTGGAGGTATTGCAGTGGATAAGGCATTAACTGCATTGTGGTTTCTCAACTGAATGACTTCTGTTGAACACATTGATGACATTGAGATGGATTGGTAGCATTAACCACAAAATATGGATGGTGTGGAAGAGCAATGGTTAGATGATCGGTGAATGAAATAACCCAACCCGACTCAATAATGGTGATGGAGTGAAAGTGTCATGTTCAAGATCAACCTGTTACCATACGTTTCTTCAAGTTTCTTCCCTTTTTCCCCCGTCATTGCTGACTAGTACCTCTTTATTTTTGTCAATCTTGAGGAGGATAACATATGTTTGTTCTATAATTTGCCCTTCGGGCAAACCTGTTGCGATGTTTTAACGAGTCTAGTGACGGTGAAACTCGGTCTTGTCTAGAATGTACAAGTTTTTCGCTAATGTTTTAACGAGTTTAACGACAAGGATAACTCGGTCCTTTTCATGTTTATATAGTTTGAAAATGGAGGAGAAAAAGACTCCATAAGTTCTTTTTCGTAGAGTAATCCCTTATGTCTAAAAAATGACAAAATAATACAAAAGGGATGACTTTTCTGATCACTTTAAGGAGTTGAAAAAGACAAGTGCTCACAATTTTTCGTAGGATAATCCCTCAGGTTGAAAAAGTGTAAAATTATATAGGAGGGATGAAATTTTCAAGCCCTTTAACGAGTGGAAAAGGCTAATTGCTCGAGAATATTTTCATATTTAAGGAGTCTAAAAAGGGTTTAAAGGACACTCGATTTGAGGAACGAGTGGTATTTTGGGTAGCAACTGGTTCCGAGTAATCTTGGATCTTCTCAAAACATGGTGAATTCTGTGAGGAGTGTTGGGCCATTAATATGTCATTATTATTATCACTTTTGAATGCCTATTCCACCCATTTCCACTCTTTTTTATCATATCATTTATCACGGTTTATCATATAATTCCATCGTATAATGATTTATGCTCTTATGGAAAATTATTATTTATTCTCTTTTATTTTTAATAAATTTATGATTATGCATGATTTTATCAATGATGGTTTATTAATAAATTTTTTGTAACATTACCCACCATTTTCAGCCTCCAAGATAATTTCCAGATTGAAGATTTGATCATAAAATGCGCCAACTCAAAAATTCGTTGGAATAAGAAGTGACGATTTTGTATTGAACGTTTTGGGAAAGTGGAGAAGAATATGGAAAATATGAAACATGGGTTTTGTCCAGAATGGACCATATTAGTCTCGCAATGAGCCGTTTTCTTAAATGTGGCCTGTATTAAGAGAAACAAAAGGTTCTTTGAAGACGTTTTTCTGAGATTCGCTGTGTGGCCGTTTTCCAAATTATCTCAGCTGCAATGCCAAATTCGACCTGTTCTGGGTTAATGCTAATGGAAAAGTATCTCAGAGATGATCTTTCTTATCAATTTGTTGAGAAAAATCCAATTTTATAATAGAAATCATGTTGTAATCATCTCTATTTTAATTTCTCTATGCTCTCTCTCGATTTAAATGAAAACAAAGATCAGAGAAGGGGATTCAGGGTTTAGAATTAAGGATTCATGATTCATGATGGTTGATTAGAAACAGAATTAGATGTATTATTAGGATAGAGATAGATAGGATATGATAGGAGGAGAGGGTGATGGAATAAATATTATTTTGAATTGTAATTTTATTTGTAGACTCTCGCTGCTGAGAAGACACAACTCACTGTAATGTTGCTCGATTTGATGATTAATGTATAAGTAGAGTTGTTGTTCCTTCACATCTCCTGAGGCACTATTGGCAATGATCACTCGTGGTTAAGGGCCCAACCCTGGTGGATTCACTTATCGTTCCTGTACCATTATTTCATGATATTTACCGTGTGATGCTTTAATTTTATTTCTATTTATCGTAATCATATTACTTTACTACTTGGTATTTCTAGACTGAATGAATTGATCTGTTTTATATACTGTACTTTAATTGCATTTTTGTCAATTTATTTATTAATAGAGATCACTGCTTTTCGCAAGCGTATTGTTGTGTTGTTCATTTCTCTACAGAGCTTCAGTGCTCATTTCAGTAATTTAACAATTTTCTATTCATTATAGCTATATGGGTTTGGTTTTTCATTTCTAATACTTAGTAATGTTGGTCATTTACTTTCTGCAATTATTTAAGCTTGCCTTTCAACATTCTTATAGTTAGCACAATTGTCTCATTTCGATTAAGTCACAGTAGCATGATTGATTTAGCTCTTTGCAATTTCCAATTGGTTATTTAGTGTTGTGTGTGAGGTCAACAACTGTAAAGAACACTGACTACCACTATTTAAGTTCTCAGATTTGAGATGTTATTAAAGCTTGATTTAATTTATATCAGTTAAACAAGGAATGAGTTATTGCTACTGTATCCTTGGCTGATAAATTTTTGTAGTCTTCTAAGTGAATGATTTAATGACAGAGCATTTGAGTTTCTTGTTGTTCCAATTAGATTTTGTTTCCAGCATCCATTTACTTTTAAGCACTATACTGCAAAGCATTACTCTTGAGTAAATAGTCGCCTCAGATTGAATACACTCTTGAAATAGAAAATCGTCCCTGGGTTGACAATTAATGCAAAGATAATTAGGAGTTAAAAAGACACCTTTTATTGCTCAACATTTGGCACTGTTGCTAGGGATATTGTAGCCATTTCTAAAGAGTAGTGTGCATCTGATGAGTGCCTATTAGGAAAGAATTGGGTATAAAACTGGAAGGCAAGAACCTGCATACAAGAGCATGTAAAAGCCCTTCTCCCCCACGTGCTTTCTAGCAAAATTGTTAAAGAACTTAGGATAGAAATAAATGTTTGAATTTCCGTGTGAATGACTAGGAAATAAATACAAACTTTGAAAAACAAATCTCATGATTTCATTAAAGTGATGATGTAAGCACCACCCATTTCACTAACCAATTGATAGGAACATTTGAAGAAGGAGCCTCAAATAAACACATGAAGAGCATCTTCTATTATTTTAAGAAATGGCTCACATTTCTATTTTTGAATTCCCTACCAAAGATCTAGGAGGAGTGACACAAATGCACATAATTCACCCATATTCTCTACCAAATTTTCATGGTTTGACAAATGAAGATGCAGATACATTCTTATTTGAGTTTGAAACACTTTGTAGAGGATATGATTATTGTACTAATGATCAAAGGTTGAAAGTGTTTCCTCTTACTCTAAAAGGAGAAGCTCTCCGATGGTTCATGAGCCTAGGTGGGAACTGCATCCAAACATGGGAGGACATGAAGAAAATATTCTTGAAGAAGTACCAAGACTATTGCAAGGCCAATGAAGATATTTTCAATATCATACAAGGAGAAGATGAAATCTTGGAGGACTATGTAGATTGATTTCATTACAACCTTCAAAAATCAAAATATAAGCATTTGGAAAAAGAGATCTTAAAAACACTCCTACTCAAAGGAATCAAAGATGGATTTTTAGAACTCTTAAATCTGATAGGAAAAGGTGATGTTTTTCAGTTATCATATGATGATGTTTGTGAATTGTGCATAAGGTACTCAAGAGGAATCTCCAAGGTTGGTAAGAATTCTAGAGACATTTGTTCTTTCTTTTCCAAATCTTTTACAAGAACAGGAGATATAAGAGCTGAAATCAATGATTTATTTGAACATTTTAAAATTGATCTTATTAGCTCTCTGAATTCACAATTGGATGTTTTGCGGGTTTAGAAAAATCAAGAATTTGATGAAGTGTTTTTCCCTCATTACTGGAAGGAGCATCCCATAGATAGTTGTTCTTCCTTATATATGATGGAAGTATTATATCGAAGAGATGAGGAAGCTGCAACAAGGTCAAAAGCATGGAAATCATGGCCTACAAGTATGGTTCAAAACACTTCTTCTCCATTCTCTTATTTGCCTAATCCATTATGGAATATTAATGTGTTAGGGAAACCATGTCAATCTCAATATAACCACCACCAATCTTGTCTACAAGTTTGGCATACCTCACCTTATGATTGCATGACTACTCTCCCTCATATTGTAGCACAAACAAATTCTTCATATTCTTCACCAGCTCTTCCAGAACATCTTGCTTGCCCATCAAAACCATCCACACAACCCAATCAACTACATCATCAAAATGCTCCATTCCATACACAATTTCTTACTCAACTAATTCCACACCCTCACCACAATAAACCAGTACAACATCCTTACAATGTTGAACTGCAAAATTTACCCACCCTTCCCACCCATTCTATCTCACATGCACCATTAGAGAAAACTTAAAATGAAATTCAGAATGTTTCAAATTCAAAAATTGTAGAAGTTATGGGAAAAAATGAGGTTTCTTTTAGTATGTATCAACAAGTCATTTTAAAAGCTCAAGAACTTCAAGATATGATGGCTATGGAAAATCAAGGAAGTAAAGGATATATTGAATATTGGTTTCACTCCATCATTTGTTTGCAGCATCACTCCATACTTCAACAATTTTTGACACCATATTTTCAAGGGAAGTTGACTTCTCATACCCTAATATTCATTAATATGCATTTTTCAAATTTGGGTATGTGCAGACATGAATCCCTATTTCGAAAATGGTTCCATTGGAAGTACTCTTATATGTATTTATATTCATTTTTCAAATCAAAATAGGGTAGTGTAGAAAATAAAATAAAAAAAGAAATAAAATAAACACATTTTTTAAATGTAAAAATAGTTGTTCTTGTTGTAACATGATGTGCAAATCAACATTGGTGATAATTTTTTTAATTCATTTGTGTATGTAGATGATTTATTATGAACATAGTAGTTATACAAACACTCATATTCATTTTTATCACCAATTTAAAAAATGCTTGAATATCATATTTTTTGGCTTGTGGGCTTGATGGAATTTCTGAAAATGCAGTCGGGACAGTCATGTTTTGAGGGACCAAAAGGGAATATTTTTAAAACCTATTTATATCCTAACTATCCCTTGATGTTTAATTTCCTACCCAATTTTAATTACTCAATTTTTATTTGAAACGAAAAAGTTAGAACAAAAACATTCACAGGGTGTCTAGCAGGCAGCTCAGGAACAGAGTTGGGATAGTCGGTTTTTGGAGGCCTAAATGACCATATTTTTAAACCCTGTTTCAATCTTAGATTCCCCTATAAATCTAGTTTACAAGGAAATTATAATCACTCATTTTTTATATCATATGGGGAAGCTATGATCAAAATATTGACTATCTATGGTAAATCAACACTCTTAAAACTCTGTCTTTCCGGATGTTCCTTAGAGTATTTGACCTATCAATTATTCTTTTATTCAAAACTTGTTTCTATTGGAGATAACTAAATAAATCTACTTTCATTTCCAATTTGAATAATTTGAATCTGACATCAAATGAAAAATCTATGCTTAAAACATTCACTGTTGTTCTAAGTGGGGTAATCGAAAATGACTCTTTTATGCAGGTTGTTCTAACTAAAATTGACATATCATATGATTGAATTGTTAAAAATTGTTTCTATTGGAGATACAACTTTGAATTAGCTATCATCTGTCTTTGGAATAACTCTTTTGGATGAAAAACAAAGAAGTTGTGATTAAAACACTGCTAGTTAGTATGGCCGACCACTACTCTCCCGCAGGTGACAAATAAATTTTACTTTGTTATTTTCTCAATGGATTTGTTATGCAAAGTAACTACTTGTTATTTTTTTGCATAATTCTTGGATTAGAGGAGCTCGATCACCTCTCTTTCTCCATGATTTAATGTTTTATTGCAAGTAGACGCTCATTTTTTTGTAGGTCCTAGTAGAAAAAGAAGGTCAATTTATGGGCAAGTGATTCTTAAAATAAATTTTAATGAAACAAAGGAATTTTATCCAACTCATTACCCAACAGATTCATAATAGAAGAAATGAAGAATTGACTTCCATTTGAAGATTCATGTCTTGTCACTGCTACGAAAATATTTTTCAAAGAGATCATTTTTTTACATCATCGCCGTTGTAACTTAATTTATTTATTTACATACTGTTTTTAAATAAAATATTGTTTCTTTTCTGATTTCTCTTATATTTTGTGTTTTAGGTGTTGCTTTCTTCAAATTGTAAACCATCCTCAGCATCAATTTTGTGAACAACTAATTCGTTTTTTGCGTGCTTGCATTTTATGATTGTGCATTTTGTTGTTCCTTCCAAAGGAATAGCACTTCCGCATTTTGTTGTTCCTTTTCAAAGGAACAATACTTCTGCATTTTTCTATTCCTTTTCAAAGGAACAACACTTCCTCATTTTGTTGTTCCTTTCCAAAGTAACAGCACTTTCACATTTTTGTTGTTCCTTTCCAGAGGAACAACACTTCTGCACTTTCACACTTTTATTGTTCCTTTCCGAAGGAATAACACTTCTGCACTTTCACACTTTTGTTGTTCCTTTCTAAAGGAACATCACTTCTGCACTTTCAAATTTTTGTTGTTCCTTTCCGAAGGAACAACACTTTCACATTTTTGCTCTTCCTTTTCAAAGGAACAAAATTTTCGTATTTTTTGTTGTTCTTTTTAGGGAACAACACTTTTTTCACATGCATTTTTTTGTTTTTCCCTCTAGGGAATAACACCTTTTCGTGTCTATTTTTTCTTTTTGGTGTGCAATTTCTTTGGTGTTCTCTACAAAGAACGACACTTTTTTTTAGTGTTTTTGCTATTCTTTCAAAGGAGCAACACTTTGGGAGTATTTTCGAGAGCAACCCTTCCTTCCTCTTGTGGGATTATTCCTAGTTCATCTCAACCACATTTTACTGATTCCCTTTCATGGCATAAAGTACACTACTTTTATGAGGACAAGGATTATGGATTCTATTTAAGTGAGTTGATATCGTTCACGTTATGATCTTTAACAGGACAACTCCTTGATGATAGATTCTTTTCAAAAGGGACACAATTATTTATATACTACTTTGCTGCATTGTTTTATGTTGAACATGATATTGATTGATCATCTTAATACCATGCTGGCTCCACCCTTCTTGGTTATAATCTTCTCTATCTGTAATAAATAAGATTATGGGTATATTTTTTTCTATTGACATGTTCAACTTCTTCCACCATCCCTACTCGTAACGAGTACTGATCCTCCCTCTTTTTATCATAAAACTATGTAATAACCAAAAAAATTTGTTCGCAGATGGAGGATATGGGGTCTCATTATGAGCCAGCCTACCATGTTCATAAGGTTGTAACAAAGTGACATTCCCATTATGGCCACCACACCAAGGTTATGATCCATTGGATAACCAAATTATCCTTGGAATAGGAGGTATCATCACAAGCCGACCTGATCACTTTTGCTACATCCCAGTGAATGGCAGTGTGGCTATCTGGTTACCACGCCAGCACACTGATCTCTTCTGTATACAACACTGGAACTCTCCATTTATAAATTAAGGATCCTGGCTCATATGGGTTAAAAAGAAACCCTGCCAAGGCTATGGACGCTTGTTGGCAGTAGAGGTTGTGCTTATGGTATTAAAGTTATATCTTATCATCAATTATTTTTTTTCTCTGCAAATACTAACTTCTATTAATTGAAAGGAAAAATATTTTTACATATGATCGAGGCGTTACAACACTCGACAAAACATAACTTCCCCATTACAGACATAAGCTCAGGAAATTAGTTAGAAAGTGCAAGAGACCAGAAAGTAGACATAGAGAAATACATGCGTAGCCGGGAAGGAGAACTGAGCCAGCATAGAGACACAAAAAACATTGCAATCCAGCAAATACAGAGTCATCAGATTCCCATCTAGGAGCCAAAAAACAGTAGGACAATTGCATAGAAACCTGACCATAAGCCTGAGACCGAAGCCCAAACAAAAAGAGAAAGTCCCAAGTGGCGCTACTTCTCTTTTGTTGGGTCATTGTCCTTCTTCTCATCCCAAGTAGTGTCGCCATCCTTCAAACCTTCATTACCGCTAGGGGTGATTTTAGGGGCGAATGTTCGCCATTTGGCAAAATTAAGGGGTTTTAAATTTTTAGTGGGCGAATATTTTCTATCATAGTACATTTTTACAAATCACCTCAAATAGCCCACCTTATTTTAAGGGAGAGGGTAAAAAAGGTAAATTTAGCCCTTGAAATTAGGAGTTACAACCTTCCATTCGCCCATTTTCAAGAATAGGTTTTATTTAAGTGAATCCATTCACCCATTTTCAAGAATAGGTTTTATTTAAGTGAATCCTATGGGCCAAATACCATATTTATAAAAGAGGTATGGTAAATTAATAAAAATATAAATAAATGAGAGGTATGGTAAATAAATAAAGCATTTTTAATATTTACTCCATAAGTCACCTTATATACATGCAAGGGTGTAAACAAATAAAAATATAAGTAAAGTGGAGGTATGGTAAATAAATAAAACGTCTTTTAATACTTACTCAAAAGGTATGGTAAATAAATAAAAATATAAATAAACTAGACATATGGTAAATAAATAAAACCTTTTTTTATATTTAGTCCATAACCCTCGTTCTATTTATGAAGGCTCAAGAAAGAGGTTTTATTTAAGTGAATCCTATGGGCCAAATACCATATTTGTAAAAAAGTATGGTAAATTAATAAAAATATAAATAAGCGAGACGTATGGTAAAAAAATAAAACATTTTTTTATATTTACTTGGTAAGTCACCTTGTATTTATGATTAATAAAAATATAAATAAACGAGAGGTATGGTAAACAAATAAAACATTTTTTTATTTTTATTAACCCTAATATTAGTATTAATAAAAATAAAAATGGTACATGGTATTGACCCATGGTATTCACCAAAATGGCACATGGTATTGACCCATGGTATTCACTTGGAATGTAGCCTATTTAAATGGTAGAATTAAACCAGAATAGATCCATATTCAAACTAGATCTACTAACCCGGTATCAAATATCGTGATATGCAAACTAGCATAGAGTGAAAAAATATTTGATCCGATCAAGAGTAAAAATGGATGTTGTAATTTAATGTATGTTAAACATTTTAGCTTGGTTAGAATAAAAATAAAATAAAAATCAACTATTAATTTTATTAATTTTTATAAATTACTAATAGTAATTTTTAAGCTCCAGGTTTATGATAACCCATGGTATTGACCCATGGTATTCATTTGAGCATAGACTAGTTTAAAGGGGAAATTCTATCTTAGATCCATCTTAATTCTGGGTCTACCAAGTGCTCATAGGGATAAATAGATTTCATCCCCCTAACAGTGGTAGATGTGGAGTTAAGATGGATATAGGTTGGTTTTTATGATAATGAAGATATTAAATAGACTTAGGAAATTATATTGTAAAAACATCTTAAGGTGAATGGTTAAAGCATAGACATTGGACAAGTATAATTGTATACTTCTGTTTTAAACTGAAACAAATCCAGGGCTAAAAGGAATGGATTGATTGCACTATTCATCCTTCTATAACTTTCCAACATATGCTGGAGTAAACAGATTGTAATTTGGGTAATTTTCTAATTGCAAACGGGAACATACTTGTGTATTGGCAGGGTGGTTACGAGGTCCCTAGAAGTGGAGTAAACAGATTGTAATTTGGGTAATTTTTCTAATTGCAAACAGGAACAGAACATACTTGTGTATTGACAGGGTGGTTATGAGGTCCCTAGAAGTGATGAATT
>APFE030653120.1:2937-15736 GCA_000404065.3 Pinus taeda
CCCTCTATGTCCTCTTTCCAATGCCACCAGTCTGACCCCAATTGGATTCTCCAATGAAGAGTTATGCCAAATCTCCCACAGTGACCTGATAATAGACTAATTCAGTAGAGCGAACTTGTATGATGTGCCATGTGTCCCTGTTTCGACCTTTGGCTCTGAAAAATATATACAAGAAACTAAAGGCTGCCCTCTTTCTGTAACTTCTTACAAAATTTCAATCCGATGCTCAGAGAGAAAGTTATGATTATTTTCCCCAGGTCACCTGTTTGGAATGTAATTCAGGAGTTTGCAAAAAGACCAACTTCCTCAGATCATATCTCCGCAAATATAGTGCGAAAAGCTCTGAAATTTGGAACCAATGTTCAGTGTGATTTCCTCTCAAATGGTTTTTTTTTTTTTTTCGCTTCTGAAACGCCACAGAAAAAAGTTATAGCAAAAATGTTACAATGACCTGTTTGGAGCAACAAAACCCTAGAATCCAAAGCTTTGATACCAAACGTTATGAAACCCGCTCACAAGAATATAGAAAAGATAGTTGAACGCCTTAGAATTCAGCCTCTTCGAGGGGGCAACCTCCTTTAAATTACATAAATGAACAATTCTTGGATGATACAAATGAAAAAACCTCCTTTCTATATATAGGAGTCTAAGGAGTCACAATATAACCCCGCTGACCTAACAATAATAATATAAGGCCACAAAAATAACAATAGAGGGATTCTATGGGGCACATTAATAGCAATATGGGGACAATAGGGTCACAACAATATTAATAAGGGATACAACTACAACAGTAATGGGGTAATCACTAGTATTATAGGGACCTAACAAAATACGAAGGTCTATAACTAAAAATAAGGAAGAAATACAAAAATCCATGAATTCCATGGAAAAGCCTCTTTTAGAGGCTTCCTAAAATAGACATTGAGATACAAGGAAATCATAAAAGTAAGGAGAACATGTTGTTGGAATTCAATCACATATGGAGAGAATTTTATCACAGCTTCACAAATAGTGAATCACAAAACCATAATCATGATTTTTAACATCTAGTTCCACATCATCATGGCTTCAATTCATCAACAAGGAACTATCGTTTTGAAAATAAATATGAGGAAGTGTGGTAATTATCCTATAACATGGAAATTCTAGATGCATTAATACTTTTATCTACACCAAGTGACAACCTTACAAAAAATAAATATGACATCCATGTATTTAGAACAAGATCAACTTGTATGGTATGGTATCTTGGCCCATTTTTAAAGAGAAATTGACGACACATTATGGGGATATTAAGAGAAATGCATTATTTATTTAACTGGTAAATCTTCAGTCAAAAGGTCTAATTATAGAACACATTCAACAATTCCAAAATTTGAGTCTTAGGGTAAAGAACACTTCAAAGGATAATTTATTAGACCTCTTTATGGGAACTTTAAAGGAAAAAATCCAACATGAGGTTTGTCTTTCTGTATATAAATCCCTAAAGCATGCTTTCTATCTAGAAAGGAAAGTTGAATGTAAAAATATGGCTACTAGAAAATTGGTCACTAATAGCTATATAGAACATCATGCTCCTTTCTTAAACTGGTAAGGATGACACCACGAAAAATGGATGGAACAAGAGAAAAGGGAATATGTTTTAATTCTTTCAAGAAGTGTAGTAAGGGGCATAAATGCAATGAGAAGAAAATATTATACATAAACTATGAATATGAAGAAGATCAAGAACTATAACCATCACATGATCTAGAGCTAGAAGAAACTACTACAAAATATCTTGGCATGGATTGTTTAGAATTAGTACTCCACAAACCCTCAAGATAGAAGGATATATCATAAATAAAAAGGTATTAATGTTTATTAATTCAATTATTACCCATAACTTCATCAATTAAAAATTGGAAAAACTTCTTAACTACTTTACATATCCAATATCATAATTTCAATTAATGATTGTGTTGATGGTGCTGGATCCACCAACATTTAGGGGATCTCCCCAGTATGAATTCTCAACTAGACCTCACATCGTTTGGTGTAGGATTCCTATTTGGTATGATGGCCCAGTTGCCATTATCTTAAAGATATTCCTTATCTCTTTCTTTTCAGCACATGAGAGTGGTAAACTTAGTCTTCAAATAGTGAGGTTTGTGTCCCTGGTGACTGCTTAGTGTCACTTGTGTAGAAGTTCTTTCACTGTAGAGGGAGAAGGTGAAAGTGAGTCTCAGGCTGAAAGGGAATAGTCCCAACTTTTCTAGAGACACACAACATAGCAGGACATGCACAACTTCTGGTGGAGTAGTCCACACGGATGTGACAGTCACAAACACAAAGTGAACAGATAGCATGTACAACACCAAACAAAATAGTCCACACGAGTAGCATGTACAACACCAAACAAAATAGTCCACACGAGTTGTTATTTATGAGAATGAATCTGTCAAGTGTCCAGTGGAGTAGTCCACAAAGGTGAGATAACAACTGATACAACACATTTCCAACAACATATTTACTAAAACAACTGAAATAGTTCAACTATCTTAATATAGGTTAAAGCAACATGCATTACAAGTGTCCAAAAAATAATCTTACAAACGAATACAATACATGTGTGAAAAAGTGTTGGTCAGTTAACAGGATTCTAAATTAAGCGAGAGTTCCTGGACACATCCATACACAATACATCACTAACCCTAATAGCAGGGCGTTGGAGCCACTGCTCACTGCTCAAAGAAAATACTACATACTCTCAAGGCTATGTGGGAGGAGCCAAGGTGAAAAGTCCTTTGCATGTACAAATGAGGGGTATATATAGTCAAGGGTGAACTAGACCCTTGTGACTCTTTGACTTCCCTCATGACTGTTTGACTTACATGACTCTTCAACTTCATATGTGGGTCTCTTGGACTTCCACGTTACATTACATTGATTACAACAATATGGCCCACACTAGTGATGTGGCCGAGACGACTCATGACATGACTCGACATGACAGAGCTGGTATGTTCATACTGATGGTGGTGTCCATGTTGAGTTGTAGTGTTGTTGAATGATGAGTGTGATCTTGGTGTAACATAGCTTCATCTTCGCATGGCAAGGTGTACAGATTCTTCGATAGTCTTGGTGTTCTCTTGATGTTACACGTGCATGTATTCCCTTCTCTGGTACTTGGCATGCTTCATGTGTTCATCTGTTCGTGAACAAGTCTCTTAGCATGCACTCCTCATTCATCTCGTTCGTCGTTGCGCCATGTCTCATCCATGTACCTATATCTGCAGTCACTCATGATGAGACGAAATCAAATCCAAAAATCCCCTAGTCTACCATAATGCATCAACTTTCGTTTTGAGGTGTAGGTGACCAAGAGAGAGGATAAGGCTCTAAAATTGCGCAAAGCACATTTCAGGCTGAGATGCAGGCCCCGGGGCACTACCAAGAAAAATTGCATAGAGGTCATTGGGAGGCTGGGATCAGCAATCCGGAACAACAGTGAAATTCTATAGGATATGGCTCAACAGGGATGAAAAACTACGTAATTTTTTCAAGAACTGCAATGCGGGCAGTAGAGGACACTGGCAGTGAAAATTGCACATATTCTCAGGGGAGGTTGGGAGCTGGCTGCGGGACCTTGCTGGCCAAAACTGTCCAGAACTAGGAGGTAGGCATGTAGGACATGTTTGTGCAGTTTCTGGGTTGAGTGGGGTGTTAGGTAGTTGGTGGAAAGTCTAAGAAAAATGCGCAATTTTCAGGAGGAGCAACAAGCCAGTTGGAAAGGGACTGACTGACATAACTACACAATTTTCAAAGACAGTGTAATTATAGGTAGCGGGTGCATGTCCCTCTTGTCTGTGTAATTTCTTTAGTCAACAAAGGTAGGCATGTCGATAGCTTTTGCGCAATTTTTTGGAGGCGTGAAGCCCAGGGTCACTGCTCGCCAATTGACCAATGAGAGTCTTGATGGATTGGCTTGTGGGAAGTACAGATTGAGATGGATTCTTGGGCATCTTTTGTGTTGTTCTGGGTGACAGTCAGCCAGGTCTATTCTAGGATTGCGCAATGCAGACTGCCTGGAAGGCAGCCTCAATCTCTACACAATTTTGGGCATCATTACTTGGTCCCTAAGGGTTGAGACTGCATAGTGCAGCTCACTGGAGGTCTGACTTATGGAGGGTGGCCTGGTCGACAAATTTCCGGTAAAATGACTAAGTGTGTGAACGAGTGAACTTGAGTGTACATGACCTTGTGGACACATGCTTAACATGACTTTACGATAAGACACCTCGAACCAACACAACAACATGCTTAGTGTCACTAACCAACAGGTGTGAGTGACAAGTGCGACACTTGAGATAGATCATTGAATGGCCATGACGACACTTGCGTGACATTGCATAAAACTTCATGTGTGAGTGCAAAAGATTCTTACATAGCGAATACAACTTTTACACATGAAGACAGACCTTCAGCATAGCCAGAACATGACTGCAAGCACGACATTGCAACCAACATGCTAAAAAACGACCAGTGAATGGTCAAGCAAAGAGGGTGTTAAGACTCGACATTAGCTCATGGGATGAGCCTGAGTGTTTGCAAACATAAAGGAAAAAACCAAGGAAGGCTCTGAAATTGGATGCAGGCCAAAATTTTGGAGGGTCTTGCAGCTGCTACAAAACTTGGTGACACACTGGTTGAATACCAGCTTCTCTGTTTTGGTCTATTGACAGCACATGGTCTTGGTCTATCATGGATTAGTGAACCAATGTGCGGGTTACTTCGGGTTCCCAACTTACCCCATGGACATACATGGTTCATATTTTTCCAAATTAGTCAAACATAACAACAATTTTATCTTGATCACAGTGTTTCAAAATCGAGAAGGGTAGTTTGGCTTGCAAGTTTAAAATTTTTAGATTATAATTTTTCATCTCTGGTGTTGCTCCGCTACCAGCAGGCCTAAAAAATACCCCGATGAAGTCATGCAGGTACACACACACACTACTCCACTGCCAACAATCGTGGTCAGTACCTCGGTGGAGTTGCATGCTTCACCTCTCTGCGTAGGAAGCATTTTTCTTCTTTCACCTTTGTATTTTTTTTAAAAGTGGACTGCACATAGGAACTTATTTATTTTGGGGAAAAAGAGGGATCCCGATTTATTGAGAGTAGAAGAGGTTGTTCCTTTAGAGAAGCATGTAAGACCTCTAATTTAGGTTTGATCATTTAGATTTTCCCCTTTCTCCATTTCTAATAGTTGGATGAGCTTGAACACACAAAGTAGAAGGTTGAGTACAGGCATGGGATTTCCTAGTGTGGACACAGGTTCATGGTTGGACTGGAGCTCCCTTTACAAACAGATCATATTTTCCATCAAGAATTCATCGGCTAAAGGTTATAACCAAGCACAAAGAAGATGGACACGGGACTGGAAAAGTGATGCAGTGTCACAAGACTCTTTGGATCTCAGCCACATACTCATTCAAAATCTAGAACTCAGTAAAGGGTAGCACTTATTGGAAAAACAAAAAATAGCATGATAGTAAGCAAACAAAACAAAGTGAAGAAAAATATTAAAGTAAGGCGAAAAGACAACAAGCAAGCAAGGCGAGCAAGAAAACAAACCAAAGCAAGTCAACAAGCAAACAATCATGCAAACTAGAAAGAAAAGAAAAGCAAGAAAGCAAACACTACTCCTACTTCCTACGCTAAAAAGTCAGGGTTACATGAAATGAAATTTACAGTGAAGCCACCATAGGCATACCCGACCTGCAAACATAAAGATACAATAAATTATAACAGATAAAAAATAGTGTGCAACAGAAAATACCAAAACTTGACAATCTTGCACACAAGAGAGAAGGTCTTACATGTGGGCAGAAAGATGTGTCATAACCACCCAACACACATGCTTACCTCTTCGATGACTATCATTTTTCAACAAACATCGGAAGTCTCTTGTGAGTGTGTGTTCATCTGCACCAAGTTTCTTAGCGAGTGCAAGGAAGGATTGAAGTTTGTTACCCACAACACAACTCACAAAGTAAGTTTGTTCAAGCCATTCAACGATTGGATCATAAAATTCGTGATGGCTATTTTGAAAGACTCATGATCTTTGAGAAGATGGATTCCTGATTTGAGAGAGGGATCACGATGGGAATCTGGTATGGATAGATAGATCCGATAATCCTCATCGATCACGTCAAGACAGTGAGGATGTGCCATAGCCATCAGCGCAGGTTGAAGTGCCTCAACTATTTGACAGAAGTCTGAGGACAAAGATGTTACACGATGAAGATCATAGTGTGTGAAGCGACTGTCATTGGATGTACTGTTGGGAAAATGATAAACTGCATGACAGTCACCCAAGATAGAATAAATATCAAACCATTTGGTTGAGATGCCAGATTCCTAGTTTGACATGAACAAAGAGAATTTTTGAACAATCTTGCGAATGCTTTGAATGATGGAACCAAGTTTGTTGTGCACTATATATGACAGAACACCCACCTGTAACTGGTGAGAAATTGTGCAGGCACCATGGTCATCACGGAAATGTAGAAAGGATGCCAACATTAGGAATTTGTGAAGCCAATTGGTGTGTGGTAAAGTGAGAGGAACTTGATTCACGTGATAGCTTGTGCTCTCGTCGCCACACAGGAATATTGTTGGTGTGATGAGCAGGCAGATTTGATGTGCACGATTTGAAATAAGACCAAGGAGATGATCACGAGATAGAACATATTATAAGTATGATTCCAGACAAAGATAATCGTTGACATGATCAACTTCATAGTTCCATGATTGCATGAGAGGTGGACACTCCCAACCTGATTTGGATGTAAGAGAAGTGCATGAATACGGGTACATTATAGCATACTCGTGGATTTGGTTATTATTAAAAATTTGAAATTTTGAAATATCACACCTGGAATAGTACACATTTTTTTACACGGAGATCCACATCGAGTGAAACCATGCATATAAACAAATTGTACATAAGAAACCAGATTTGATTTAGTTCGAGGGGCATACCAAAGTCGCAAGGTCCTGACATAACCATCAATGGACGTTGAAGTGCCTCGACTCCCTGGCATGTCCAGAAAATTTCCATAAATTAAAAATGGAATTTTGAGATGTGAAACAGATCACGCATGGCTTAAGGATGGTTTTTTTTGCTGTTTTTAAAACTGCTCTTAGGATGGTAGCCATCTCTGTCATAGGCTTCATCAAACTTTTCAGCTTCAGCAAGATGCCTTGACGACTTGTCTTCATGCAACATTCAAGGTGATGACGAGTGGGAAGAGTCATGTGCGTTGAAATTGTTTTGATCATGGCCAACCTCACTACCTTGTGTAGATCGAGGAGATAACTCATCGGATGAAGAAACAAGAAAATGCAGAGTATCTCTGACACATGTCGATGTGCTGTGGATGGTAGGACACACAGGTGTAGTTTTGATATGGATGTTTTCTTTGACCAGTGCACATTCCAAATCTGAGTTAGAGTGTACATGAGAGAACACCAAATCATATGATGTGTTAGGGAATTCCTCACCACATATGGAAGCATGGGAGTGATGACAACCCAAGACTGGAGGTTGATCGAAAGAATTAATTATGCATGATGTTTCACTAATATTATCATATTGAGAATTGATCAAGAATGGAAGCTCATTGTCTTGATGTGAACCATTTTTAAACATAGAAGAGGAATCGATTGTGTCTTCACCTTCTTGCTCCTCCACCTGTGTAATAAGATTGCTTTCCACATGAATGCAATTTGAGCCAGTAGCTTGAGAATCAAGAGAATGTGCACAGCTAGATTGTGAAGAAGATTGATCAAGCGAGTCATGGCTTGTAGATGATGGAGGATGGTAGAGATGTAGATTAGACTTGAGACTTAGGTTATGAATGGTGATGCCCTCTTGTGGAATGGAGGTGTTATCACTCAAGAAAAAATGTTTTAAATCCTGAACATTCATTTTTTTAAAAATTTCTCAAAGGGTTCCTGTGGATAGAAGTCCCGTGTTTCTCCTCTATCAGAGCTGGATTGAGATTAAAAATGCAGTGCATACTTTTGTCAGAGGATACCAAACGCACTCTCAAACAAAGGATATCTATGCAATGTTAGAGAAGTTGTCTAGGGATGCAGGATATGTGCCTGTAAATGACACTCTGTTGTATGATGTGGAGGACTAGAAGAACTAGTATACTCTTCAGTACTGTAATAAGAATTTAGTTATTACTCTCAACCTTATCACTACAGCTGGGACAACATGTGGCTCGCTAATAACAAAGATGTCATGATGTCTACATTTTTCAATCTTGGAATGTTGGAAGAGAAATATTTCGGGGAATATCATGCTTTATGATCATATAAGAATGCAATACTCCCTGGAAATGTTTGTCATGTTGGATGAAACCAGCAAGAAGCAATTCATATTTTAGCATTGGCCTTGCTTCCATGGGCAAGGAGTGAGCATTAATGTTCATACCATTTGGAGCCAGTACTGCACTTGTTTTGGCTACTGATAAGATTGCGAATAATACTTTGATTGGTCTCATCTAAACTGCGGAAGTGTTCTAAGACTGACATTACATTGGTTCATCAAGCATAAATTTAATTATCAGAACATTCAGGGACTATTTTGAGAACAGACAATGAACCATTTTGATCTTGACAATTGGTTCTCCTTGCCTCTACATATGGGTGTATCGAAATTTAAAAAATTTGTTGTAACATTCCACTTCTCTGCTATGGTGTTTACACAATAGCATAACAGAGTTAGAAACAGGGTTTCCTTGTGTGTAGTGCTTAGCTCCGTGGAGGCGCAAGTCAATGGGAGTTATTGTTAAGTCAAATGCAGGAAAGAACACATTGCTGGTGAAGGGTGCAGTTGAGAGTCTGCTAGAGAGAAGCTCCAAGATTCAGCTATCAGATGGAATAGTTGTTCAATTAGATGTGAACTTTCGACAGAGCATACTGCAAAAAACTCAAAGGGATGACTTCAGGAGCTCTACGATGTTTAGGTTTTGCATATAAAGAAGAACTTAATGAATTCTCTACATATGATGGAGAGGAACATCTTGCCCACAAGCTTTGCTTGATCCTGATAATTACTCATCAATTGAAAGTGATTTGATCTTTGCTGGTTTTGTAGGAATAAGGGACCCTCCACGTGCAGAGGTCCATAGAGCAATTAGTGATTGCAGAGAAGCTGGAATTCGTGTGTTGGTTATTACACGCGATGACAAGAATACAGCAGAAGCCATATGTCATGAGATTGGGAATTTTGAGCCAGAAGTTAATCTTTAGGACAGAAGCTTCATAGGAAGAGAGTTTATGGCTCTTCCTGATGCCAAACGTTGAGAAATTTTAAGAGGACGTAGTTGCGTGTTTTCCAGAGCTGAACCTAAGCATAAGCAAGAAATAGTTCGAATGTTGAAGAATGAGGCGATTGTGAACTATGCACCTAGCAAGTGTGATGTAAAAGTTGTCCCATGTGGTTTGGACTTCGGTTGACACGGGTTTATACATTTTAGGGAGCACCGCTTTCACCCATCTTTGGAAAAGACAAGGCGTTTCTATCAGCATGTTCATAGCATGGATGGCTTTTTGTTGCAAAGCTGAAAAAGATGAGCAGAACCAAATCAATTCCTAAAGAAGTTGAAGTTGAAGAGAACATTCTTAATACTGTGGAAGATGACTGGGTTCCTATGGATGAACAAATAGATCCAAAAGAACTTGAGAAATCACTGCGCATGAAAGAAGCACATTCTCGAGTTGTTGTTTTGGAGATGATAAGGGATATTCTAGAAGCTGAAATAAAACCCCCTGAGAATGTGCTGTTTGTTTGTAAGCTTAATCCTGTTACTCAATTGTTATGCGTTATCCAGGAAGAAGATCTTGAAGTTATCTTTTCTCGTTTTGGGAAAGTAAAATCGGCTGATATTATCAGAGATTTCAAGATAGGAGACAGTTTGTGTTATGCATTCATTGAATTTGAGACTCAAGAAGCATGTGAAGCGGCATATTTCAAGATAGATAATGTGCTAATTGATGATCGGAGAATACATGTAGATTTCAGTCAAAGTGTGTCTAGACTGTGGAATCAGTATCGCCAGGCTGGCAGTAAACATCCAGGTGCATCACAAGGGAAAGGTCACGGGTGTTATAATTGTGGAGAACTAGATCACATTGTCAAGGAGTGTCCTAAGAATGTTGATCATGGACCCACAGATGCAGCTCCACTAAAGCCCAAATATGTCTTGAAAGATACTAATGGACAACTTGGAGATGCTGGAAAAAGCTATGATATGATTTTTGATGACAATTTGTCGGATGCCACCAAGACAAATTTCTGACATGAGGATAATATGCAAGGAAGAAACAAAGATAAAAAACATAGTGGCAGGGAGAGATTTAGTAGCAGAGAAAGAGTAGAGCCTGACTATTATCAGAGTGACAGAAATGACAGAACTTCCAAGATACATCATGAAGAGAGGGAAAGTAAAACCTATGAAAATCACAGAGAGATTCAGGAATGCACAGGGACCATAGTGACAGAGAAACTTTGAGGAACGACAAAAATTATATGGAGGAATATTATTAAAAGTCTCGGGTCAAAAAGCAGGTTGTTTCAAATAATTCAGCAGTTTCATAGCGCGCTACGAAACTGCTGTAGGTGATGATTTTAACACATACAAGCAGTTTTGTATTATGAACGGGAATTTTGAAAGAGAGACACCTGTCCATCAATACAGCCTACAACAGATCAAAAACGTGGCAGTGTTCCATATCTTGGGTTATTAAAGGATAGAAGACATGCTGTTATACATTCAAGCAATTTGAGGAAAACAGGAAACGAGAAGCAAGGGACATCTCCTAATACTGCTGGGCAGTTAGAGATTCAGCATTCAAGGTCAATATAGAGTATTAAACATCCAGCTCATCCAAATCGAAAGAGGACCAGGTGTCAAAGAACAAGGAGAAGCCATTATTGCATGGAAAGTGGAGTTAGAGTCATAGTTAATTTAGAACTCTTTAAAACTACAGTCAGCACTTTATTGTATTTAATAGTTAGTTAAAAAAGCTGATAGGTGTCATTACAGATAAGGATCGAGTTATTAAATTCCCCTCATGCTGGAGGAGGAAGCTCGAATTAGTTAAAATAAGGATTCTATATATAGCTGAAACAACAATGTAATGGGGATTGGAAATTTTATAACAGAAGTACTGTTTTAGCTTATGTAAAGACCATTTTCAGTAATATAAGTTGTCTACTTTTCTTCTCAGGATTCATGAAGGATTTCCATGTTCAGAATGTGTGATTTTTCCTTTCCTTAATGTCTTTTACAGTTGCATAGATGTGTAATCACTCAGAATTCACTGATTGTGCTCTGAATTCCTGTATGCATTTATGAACTGTGGTTTTATATGAGTTGTATTCTGAACATCTAAATGCTAAGTGCCCTGACTTCTATGTAAAGGCAGTGTCATTTTTTAGTGAAGCATGATTGACTCCATAGGCCCAATGGAAACTTATGTAATGTTTATCCAGCCATCAAATTTGTTAATGTTATTCCACAAGAGTTAGCCATCTTATTTATAGTCAAAATAAATAACCCTTTGAGAGAGCCCTCTCAGGCTAAGGAGGCTAAGCCTTAGTCAAAAGATTGGTTTGAAATAGTTACTTAGAGTCAACTTGACTAGTAGCCTATCAGGTTTTGATTTTGAGATAACATTTTGGTGCGTCTGCGGGGAGTCTGAAGATTACTCATTCCCGAAATTATGAAGCTGAACTTCTGGAAGTAGCAGAAGCTCAGAAAGGTTTTCGAGGCTGCATTCTACCTTGTTGACTCCATTCAATCTTAAAGTTAAAAAGGTGGCTTAGAAAGGAAGATATAAAAGGAGTAATCCCAACATTATCTCAAGGAACAGGCAAAGATTTTCTGATATACCAGGTACTTCAAACATTTCAAAATCTTTGTTTCCTGAATTTTCTAGAAGTCCTGAAGATAAAATTGTTGAGGTCTGAGAACGAAGAAGAGCTTATTGGAATCATTTTAGATTTACAAAAAAGAGGCATTGATACTTCATCTTTAGTGTCAGAAAAAGATAAGGAAGAGTTTTGGGAGGTTGTTACTTCAGAGTTGTTATTAGAGGAAGAGGACTTAAACCAGCTCAAAGTACTTGATCCTTTTGAAGTTTTGCTTAAATCTAAAACTGGTTTACCTCTCCCAAATTGGAGTTCTTTTTTCAGTGGTTTGCAAAGTCCAAATAGCCCTTTCCGTATCAATACTTTATCTTCTGCCTCTGTTAGTCCAAATAGTCCTCAGACAATACCTGCTTCCACTGGTCATACTATACCTGTTGTCATTGCTCCTCCTTTCATTATGGCTATACCTCCTAGGTATGCTCCTCTGGCTCTCCCTGTTGTTTTACATGATCTTCCTAGCAAATATGCTGCTAGGATTCCAACTTGGGGAGGTGATGAAGATATTACAACAGAGGAACATGTGGATAGGTTCAATGATTTTATTGACAAGGAAGAAGTGGATGATGAAGATGTAAAACTAAGATTGCTCAAACTTTTATTGGGGAAGTCATAAAATGGTTTAAAGCCCTTAAAGCTGGAAGCATTCATAGTTGGGTAGAGTTTGAAGACAACTTTCTAAGGAAATGGGGAAATAGAACCAACCCTGTTCAAGCCCTTACAGAATATAACAATCTTAGGAGAGCTCCAGAGGAAACAATTCAAAATTTCTCTAAGAGGTTTAACAAAATATATAATTCCATT
>APFE030653121.1:0-16820 GCA_000404065.3 Pinus taeda
ATTTAAATAATAAATAAATAAAATATTAAATAGTAGGTAAAAAGTAAAGCAGTTCTCTAAAAAGCAATGAATTTTTAAAATTTTTGTTATAAAAGTTTACTTTGACAACTTATTTTGTATGACAAAATTAAGTTGAACCACACTAGTTGGTTCGAAACACGTCGACAAAGGTCTTTTTCATGTGATTTACGCGGAAGCTCTTCTTATAACTATGATGGATCACAGAAGTCTCAATTCATCTCTTCTTATAACTATGATGGATCACAGAAGTCTCAATTCATTTGTCCTTACGATGAACCACACTAGTTGGTTCGAAACGACAAAGGTCTTTTTCATGTGATTTAAGCGGAAGCTCTTCTTATAACTATGATGGATGAGAGAAGCCTCAATTCTACAAAAATAATACACCTCAACAAATACAAATTTTGCATCGTAAAACATTTTCCACCGCTGCAAAGACCATGAATAGTGTAAGTCAAATTTTTTTAATACACTACAACAAATTTCCATGGTAAAAAAATTTCCAAAGCTGCAAGGACCATAAATAGGTGTAAGTCATTGTTTTTAATTTAATTTTTATTCTTTTACTGGATTTTTTTTTTTAATCTAATCTTTGAGAGGTATTTTTTTGACTTTTTAGGACATAGTACCGGAAAACCAAGAATTTGATTGTTGAGTCTTCTACCCAAACCACGGATTTTCAAATTTTTGAATAAATTTTAACTTCAATATTTGGAATAAGTTTACGAATTTGTCACCTCAACCTTTCCTCGAAATTGTATAAAATCTCTACAGCCATCCATATGGCAGGTAGGAGAGGTCAGACTAAGAATGCTCTTCTGTCATGGTCGATTCTTATTTCTAACTTCATAGAAAAGTTATTGCAACTTGACATGCTTAGGAGATAGCCAGATATAACAAAAGTTGTGATGACCAGATAAGGCTATCTCCAACACATGTCAGGCTCAATAACTTTTCTATGGGGTTGGAAATAGGAATCACCCTCTGTCATGCCTGGAAAAAGCAGATCAACATGCCTGGAAAAAGCAGATCAGCGTACTAACATGAACCTCTGCAAACCATTCTATTAATGGGACAAGTTGTTAATGGATCCAATTTTGCTGCACCATGACAATCCACACTCTGTTCTATTTATTTAAATAGTTTTAGATGGAGTTTCGGGTGTTTTGGTGTTTGAAATAGATTTGGAGTTATTTTATTTGTGTTGTTGTTTAACTGGTTTCATGATTTTTTAAATGCATCTATCACATTCATAAAAATTTGGCCAATATTTAATATTTTTAATTAAAAAATTTAAATGATAAATCACATTACTTAATTCAAAACTTTCATGATTCTGAGATTTAAATGATAATCCTATTAATTAGTTAGAAACCTTCTCCAATTAATTCTGTTAAAGGAGGAAGCTTTTTAAATATTTCTACTCACAGCAACCTCAGAAATTTTAAAATCTATTTTATGTCCCAACCCAACCTCAGAAATTTTAAAATCTATTTTATGTCCCAACCCATCCTGGTTCTGCATTCCTCATAGATTATTCTAAAGGTAGAAATTGTACTTTTAGATGAATGTCCACCTCAAAATATAAATGCTATCTGTGGGCTATCCATAAAACAGTGTTTTAACAGGTATAATAATGTACAGGGACATTATCACATGACGAGAGCAGCACACCAGATCCAAAGCCGAGATGGAATCCGACGCCTGAACAGGTTCAGATTTTGGAAGAGATATTCAATTCTGGTAAGGTGAACCCTCCACGACAGGAAATTAAAAAAATCACCACTCAGCTGCAAGAATTCGGAGACGTTAGGGAGGCCAATATCTTCTACTGGTTCCAGAACCGAAAGTCCAGATCCAAACAAAAGCAACGACAACAGGCTGCACAGGGGTCTAGATCTAGCGCAGAGAGCACTAAATCAGATCAGCCAAAACAGACAATTTTCTTCTTTGTACAATGGTGGAGAGATATTGTAGTAATATTTTTATTTTTTATTTTTTATTTGTTGTTAATTTCAATTTTTTTCCATGTAATTAATTATGTATTTCATTTTTCAAACCTTTAGTTTACATTTTTCAACTTTTAGTGCTTCAACTTGTAGCCAAAGATATTATATTGTAAAGATATCAATTTTATTCAAGGATAAGGTTCTAGATTATTTGGACAAGGTTCTAGATCATTTTAACAACTATATAAGATATGTGATATGAGCTCAACATGTCAGTTGTAGGAACTGAAATTGAGTGGGGAGGATAACATTCCTCCCAAAGACCTAATTTGAAACCTGAACCAATGCTATTTATTTGGAAAATTCTTCAATATGGATTTTATTTATAATGGTTTTTCCTTAAGAAGATGGGTACTTCACAACTTTGGGGATCTATTCTCATATGGATAGCATCATAAGATATCTTGAAAAGGATGGATCACCTCAAATTACTTAAGGATGGATGTTATAATTCATAAAAAGAAATTGGAAAGACTTTTAGAGAAGAAACTAGAACTAACAAAGTAGCCTCTAATAGTGGGTAGCATAATGAATAGATTCTAGATAACATTCGTAACAATAAGGATTGCAAACTTATCCTTGCAAGTGATATGTAAACTTATATGGATATTCCATTGGGCAATTGGCCACAACAAATCTAGATAGATATATTTGAAAATATGATACCTAGACCATGAGGCTTAATTTCTTCGTAGATTCATTAATTATTGTATTATTCTTATGCATATAATAGACAAAATATGGAGAATAGAGAACATCTAAACAAAAATCACAAACCAAAATCAACACAATATATGATCTAGGAAACCCTTACGGGAGAAAACAGAATTATAAGGTGAGGCTACAATGTCATCACTTTCTCTCAATGCAAGTTGTTGGAAGCACAAAAGTGTGATAGCTATCACACATGATCTACTACATAAACCATCTTTGTTGTATCTCACTTTATTAACTCTCACCTACTTTACTCATCCATGGAACAAAACGAAATCAAATAGAATGGATCCCCTTTTCCTCCTAGTCGCTTGATTATGGCATGTCGTGATAGCCTGCTAGTAGTTAAGTTTGACTCCTCCAACTTTTAACTAGATTTAGAATATTGATTCTTTGTAACAACCCCTCGTTGATTTTCTATGTAGTAAAATAAGGCCAAGGTCATGGAACACATATTCCAAGCTAAATGATGGCCAAAACATTGAAATGGGTATCACTTGTGATTTATTAATGGCTATGAAAAATGGAAAATGCATTGGCAAAGGCAAAGAGGCATTAATTGACATTCCTTTATGAAACTAAAGGAAAATAGGAGAAAATGAAGGTGAAGAGACACTAATTTGCATGCAAGGGAAATTAGAAGAAAAATGAAGGAATATGAAGAAAATAGAGGTACCAATGATCACAAGGCTTCAATAAATAGTTGATGACTTTTGTCAATTCAGTTTTAACTCTCTCCTTTCATTCTCACTTTCATACACTTGCAAACTTAGAGCATTCTTGGAGTATCCTTGGAGCACTCTAGCATTGGCTTGGATTGGAGAAACAAGGTAGAAGAAAGCAATGGAGTGCAAGGAAATAGTTGGATCAACAGTTACAGCTGGATTTCTTTGTAGGTAATAGGTTGCATATGTGATCTCTTTACTGGTTTGTGGACGAATGATGCATGCATGTGATTCCTTGGTTATGTGCTTTCAGTTGCATGAAAGATGGAAGATTGCCTAGATTGATAGTGGTTTCGGCCTTGCCTTACCATTTTCTATATAGATATGGTGTTGTTAGTTTCCCACTTGTTTTTATGATTGGTGTTGAGTGTCCCTATGGTTGTAGGTTGGAACATGTTGGACACCTAATCCTCAATGGGTTAATGTGAAAGCCGAATGGACAAAAGGAGTCCAAGAGACCTTGGGATGTGAAACCCAATGGTCACATGTACTATAAATGTAAATCATTTGTTAATAAAAATTGTACTCACATGTTTTATCTTTCATATTTATCTTGTTGCCCATGTATGTTTAACATGGTATCAGAGCAGGCGATTGTTGGTCCTGTTCCAATTTGAGCCACTTATTTTGTGGTCTCTATATGTATGTCAGTTCTGTCTTTCTCCTAATCAGAATTGAGCAGAATTGCCACCTTATAAAGCGTTTTACTGTTTGAAAACCTGCTAGTTCTGCCCATTACCTGTAACGCTCCATTAATTCATTGTTTGCCAGAAATCTGCTGCCTCTCCTACTTGGCACTGTATACGCTGCACCTGACTCTAGCTATTTCAAGACTCTCTTCCACATTACCTGAGCCCTCTACCATATTCCATATATAAAGTCCTGCCCCCTCCACAGTCGCTGCCAGGTCTGAACGCTACATTACCTGTGCTCTCTGGCTCTTTATAAACATTTCATACAAAGCACTGCTTGGTATACATTGGTGTCAGTGATCTGTTTTCTGATTGGCTATTCTGACATGGTAGCTATTCTGATTACTCGCTAATCCCCTCGGCAGTGGCAGAGAGATATCGGTCCTCTGACGCCGCTTTTCTTTATGCGTTGAGTCTCTGATTCCCTTACCTTGACATATGCGCCATTCCTACTCCTTTGTTGAAGCTACCAAATTCACTGCAAACGAATGCAAATGAAACATTGATGGGAATATCTGATTGAATGGGGGGTATTGGTGGTGGACTTGCTCGTGCCCAAGCTGCCTTCAGAGGACCTGCGTTTCATTATCAATGTCAATGCTTGATATGCATACGCTTCCAGCCTTAAGCCTTCCACTCGAGCACGGGACCTAAAGTGAATACCTCACTTTTAACTCCATCGACGTATCTGCAACTCCCGCCTCGATGCATTTTGCAGCAAGCTCTTGCCAATTAGAACTGCGGCTCCTCCTTTTGCCGATTTGACTCTCTTTATTGCTCATGCGAGATTTTTCTTCACTACCATTTTATTTTGGGTCACCAAGTTCATTTGGGTTGGCTGGAATCTGCCATAAGCGGATTTTTGGGACTGCTTTTTCACCTGGACGCAGATATATTTGAACGCTGACACTTTCAACTGGTATTTGGACATAGATATAGTTGAACGTTGGTCGTTGTCACATCATGTTAGTGGTTCTTCAAGAGCTCATATGTTCTTTATAGAATTCTCTCCTCTGAAACACCTTGTTCTGTACCCCAGTATTAGATCTTTGGCATAGGATACTGTCTACTTGCAGTTGATATGTGGCGTTGGATGTTCCTTGAAGAGCTTGTTATTAGTCGAGCTTAAGGCTCTTGATTCTTGTTTAAATCTGTCTCTATTCTTTTATTTATTATCCCTCCTACTTATACCTAGTTGCTGCTCTAGTAAGCATTTTCAGCAGAGTAGATTTTGAGACAAGCACTGGTGACTGGAGGTAATGCACAAGTAGAAGGTTCTGAAGTAGTACATGTTCCATATCTATTATCTTTCCTAGGTCCTGTCAACAGGCATCAAAAGGGGTTGTTCTGATTGCATAGGTAACGAGGCATCAAGTCTATGTAACAACATGTGGTTACAATCTGCTTCAGTTTGAAAAAGCTTAGTTTTTCCATTAGCGTGCACTTGTGCAATAAATGTTATTTAGCAACTCCTTCCTCGGTGGCAAGCAAGGGTGAATTGTTGTTAAATAGGAGGGTATTCACTTGTATGACGGTGTGTTGTATGTCTTGAAACTCTGCTGGTGGCACTGCCCAGGCAACTGATAAAGTAGATTTCTTTCCCTTTTAGTGGCTTATTGAAGGAACTAACAATTGTTTCCCTCATTTAGGAGATAGTTTGAATACCCAGTGAAAGTTTCAAGCTAGTCTCATTGTGGGCCGAGTTACATTTTCTTCTTGGGTTGTGTATCACTCAAAGACTAGAGCATATGGTTTATAGGAGGTGAAGTATTGTTCTCAAGGGGACACATTTTGTTTCTGGCTATGCCTGCATATTACCACAATTCAGAGTTGAAGTGGCTTGGGTGCTAAAACATGCGCTGTCATATAGTGTGGACTTGTGCTTCCATTTATGGGCAGCGTATTTTTCAAGATAAGCATGGAGCTGTCATGAGCTATAACTGCTATATGTATCTATACTAATGGCTATCATCAAATATTAGGTTCCATATCAAATATATATATATATATATATGTTATGAGTTGATTTTGTTCAACTCATGTTTTGTTTTTCATAAATCTTTCTTACAGGTGATGGCCATCGACAAATTTGGAAGTCTTGTGTATAAAAACAGGGACCATTAATGTTGCAGGCTTCAAATCCAAAGAAGAATAAATTCCCTTCCTCATAGGCCAAGTCTTTCACTGTTGAGTTCGAACTGGGAGAAAGAAGTAACATGGTATGGTTTCTGAGTTTGAACAAAATTATGCCATTCAAAGAGTGAAGTCAGCATATAAAAGGATTTTCTAGTAGGAACACATACTGGTACTTTGGCAATTTTATTTGCAGCAGGTGTTGAGATATAAAAGTTTTCAATAAATTTGCATTGTTTAATTTGTTGGTTCCTTGCAAATTTTGGGAAAGAAAGAATTAGTGTTGAATACTTAAGTTGCTTCCTGGTATGCTTAAAGACATTGCAGAAGGCTCAAAGTTTGTATACTTGCAGTATTTCCAATTAACATAATTTTGTTTCTCTTGTGTATCATGCAAAATACAAGCAACCTGTAGATTTGGAGGTCGAAGAGATATAAACACAATCTATATATATAGTGCATTGGTTACTTGATTCGGTTGCTTCATAAAGAGTTTGGTGGGTTGATTACAATCTTTTATGGAGAAACGTTTTGTCAGTTGTATTGTCAGAACATAATGCTGGTCATGAGTAAACTCTTATTTTTATGTAATGGATTGTAATTGGTGCTTGTTGGTTGCACATTGATCATTTGCTAACATTTGTAAAGGATATTGTTGTGTACTGTGAGTGGGTATTACTTTTCTGCATTGAGTAGTAGTAGTGATCGTTTTTAAGGTGTAATTTTGACATTAAAGAAAAAATGACTAGAATCAATGAAGTATTAGAGTTCCTCAAAACTCTCATAATTTCTACTACTCATGATACATTAAAATTCAGAAAAGTTTCTCTCACAGACATTTAGGTCTATCTACAAAATGCACAAGATAATATTGATTTTTTGTAGCTTGAGGCAAAGCTATAGCATGAAGAATTACAGCAGTGGAGTCATCATTCTGAACTTGTTTCTATTCAGAAGATTGATATAGACTCCCATAAACAATAAGATAATAATTTTACAGTTGGTTTAGATTTAATACCCAATAAAGAAGAAATTGTACATGCAGATGCAGAAACTCAGTCTGCACTTCCCAAACCCATCATCAGACCTTGGGAACAAATTGTCCACAACAAGCACAGAACCGGTCTTGGATATGAGAAGGACTTGTCCTTTCATATTCTAAACTACTCAAAGCCCATTCAGTTTCAGATTGTTGGATTCATTCATGACAGTTCACCTGCTCCTCATGACAGTTCAATTTCAGCTGTTCCAAACTCTGCCCATCTTCCACAACAACAACAGATTGTGAAATTCCAACACTGTGACTGAATTGGCCATTTGAAAGATCATAGTTTTGATCTTCATCCATGTAAGCATTGTCATAAAACCACCCATTATTCACACATATGCTTCAGAGACAAACGTCCTGCAAGAACAAAGATTCATCTTGGATGGATCGCTTCTTGGCAATGGGCATCAACAAGAAAGAAGATATTCCAATCACATGTCAGAACTTCTTCCAAAGTATTGAACAGTCTTGCAGTTGAGTTTTCTCCATCATCTCACCTTGTATTTGACAGGGGGGGAAATGATGGTCATATACAAGCTTCAAAGTCACATCAAGCGAGCCTGAGCCACAACCTGCCACACTAGTTTCATAGTTGTAGCCAGAAACAAAGATGCCCCTAAGCACGCCTCCAGTTGGTAATCTGGGACACTTCCTCTAGCAGAAGACTTCAACTTCTTGCCTTTTTTTGGAAGAGTTCCAGGAATTGCATTAAGCATTCCAGAGTTGTTGGTCATCCTTAAACCATCACAGGTTGAGACTTCCCTTTTCAGGTTGAAGTTCCCCCTTTTATGCGAGGAGAGACCTCCCTTTATTGGTTGAAGGTTTCCATCTTCAAAACAATAGGAGCACTTCCTCTAGCAGAAGACTTCAGCTTCTTGCCAGTTTTGGAAGAGTTCTGGGAATTGTACTAAGCGTTCCAGTGTTGGTGGTCATCCTTATACCACCGCCCTTTATACCAACATTTTAGAGAGCACATTCAGCCCAGTGCTTCCATGCATTTTTGCACATTTTGTATTACAACTCCCTTCTTGGACTCATACATAACCCTTCAGATTAAGGGGGGGAATGTTGGACAGCTAATCCTCAATGGGTTAGTGTGGAAGCCGAATGGACAAAAGGAGTCCAAGAGACCTTGGGATGTGAAACCCAATGGTCACAACATGTACTATAAATGTAAATCACTTGTTAATAAAAATTGTACTCTCATGTTTTATCTTTCATATTTATCTTTCTACCCATGTGTGTTTAACAGAACAAATGATCTGGAAGCCCTAGAACAACTTTGGTTGAGTTACTAGTTCCTAGAGCTATAGGTTGGAACAAATGCTTTGGAACCGTTGTTGGGTTGAGTTACTATTTCCTCGAGTTGTGGTTGGAACAAACACTCTCGATCTCTGGAAGATTTTGGGTTGAGTTACTAGTTCTTGGAGCATTGGACAACTTAGGTAGAGACCAATCTAGCTGATGTTACTAATTTATGGTTTGTAGAAGTGGAATCATTGCAGCAGAGGGTTGAGGTGGTTTGGCCTCTCGAAGCCTTAGTTTGGTTTTGTTTTGGTTTAACACATGAGCTCCCACATTTGTACTTGGAATATGGCATGGGGTGATTGAATGAAAGAGAGATTTGGTTCAACCCAATCTATGGTTGGGTTGTTTGTGGAAGTCCCTAACTTGGTTTCAATTTTCATATGTCAATAAGAGCTATTTTCCAATCGTAATCTATGAGCAATTATGCTGGTTATCATGATGGCATTATGGCTTAATTTCCATGGTAACTTTATATTCTCGTTTATATGCTAAGTTATATGTTGGTTATATGATGTACTCTACGTATGGCTCTTGATATGTTTTTTATAAGTTAATGAATGGTTGAGGAATACAAGTGCTAACAAGTGTTATTGTAGCTGGTTAGAGAGGGCATAAATCCTTCTTCGTGATTCTCAAATGAAATTCAAACCTTCACATTTAGATATGCAATCATGACCTATAACTTAATTATTTTCAATATGTTTTATGAAATGTTTGTTGTGTAATAAACATGTCCTAGTCAATATCTTGTTCAAGTTTGTCATGGTTAGCTTGTTATCATGTTAATCTATTTTGGAAACTTATAAGAAATTATGGGTATTGGTTTAGAGGATTTCTTGAAAAAGAAACATGGATCTCGTAACTACTAGAACATAACTAGAAATTTTCGTTCATAATCACATGGAGGCAGGCCTATGCATGTGACTGAGACCTCATCACCACACCCATGTTGTGTTGTGTATGTGGTTGGGAAGATTCTATGGTAAGAAGAGCCCTAGCTTAGGGATTGAGCACCTAGAGTGGTTTGTAGGACCCTGAGTCAGCTATAGTCCTTGAGGGTTGTCTATAAAGTTGTCGGTGTGACAACCCCACTTCTATAACTAGAACTTGGAGGTCGAGTCATATCATAGTGACACTCATCTCATGTTTACCCTTTCAAGCTTAGAAAAGTGGGTAATTGTGAGAGGGATTGTTACAGATTAGTATCGAAGCTTTCAGGTTCTAAAATTCGGACTCGATGGGCTAATGCATATGGTTAGACATACATGTGAATTATTTATGTGTTCATCATGCATGCATGTAGGTTACTTCTTGTAATGATCATGACATTTATGTATGAGTTGATATCCTTGTGAAAATTATTTCATCCTAGTCTCGATTTACTTTAGCATTTAAAGATCGGATAGAGTTTGGTGAGCATTGGGTATTGGAGGAATTCATTAAGAAGTTGAAGCATTGTTATGAGTAGTCAAAGAAAAAATCCAAGTCCAACATGGATTGGAGAGGGAATGAGAAGAATAAAGGAAAATGGGTTAAGAAGTGAGGAAGAACTCAAGATGCAAGTGATAAGGAGAACATATCATGTTATAAGAAGTTCAATGTAGTTTATAGAGGACATGAGTCTCAGATTAAGGAGCAAGATAAGGGCAACTGTAGGAAGCCTTTTCAGGTGTTGGACTTTTGGAGGAGAGAATCACAAGAGAGATTTTCCATAGGATCAAGGTGGCAGGCTTCAAATTTACATTGCTCAAGAGGCACAGACAATTGGAGACATTGGTCATTGTATTCCGCATATTTAGGCAATGGAAGACAACAAGCATGCTTATCATCAAGCAACCATTATTGAGATGGAAGGTAAGATTCATGATACATTTTTTTCTATTTTGATTGACCCTAGATATAACTATAGTTATATCAGCCCTAGCCTAGTGGATAGGTGTTGCTTGAATAAGGAAGTGCATGCAAATTTTGGTTGGTGCATCTAACTACATGGACCAAGAGAAGAGTTTATCATTGGGTGATATTTTGTACATTTGAGCTGAATGGTATGCCTATGTCATCACATCTAAATGTTATTCCTTTTCATTCATATGATATGCTTTTAGGTATGGACTGGTTATTCATTCACAAGACTAAAGTGGATTTATATGAAAAGGCTATTGAATGCTTGGATGATGATGGAGAAAGGATAATCTTGAAAGGAAAGAAGAATCCTACATTAGTAAGGATGGTTACAACTATGGAAGAAAAGCACAGACACAAGAAAGGATGCTTATTATTTCTAGTGCATATTTCCAATGGCAAAGGGAAGGACGTGGAGGATGATGAAGTATTGAAGAAGTATTTGGTGTTGCACCAATTTCAAGATGTGTTTCCGGTAGAGATTGCAGTGTTACCGCCTCATAGGGAACTGTACTTATCTATTGATTTGATGCTAGGGGAAACACCAATAGAAAAGGCACCTTATAGGATGATTACTTTAGAGTTGGTGGAATTAAAGTTGCAGCTGAAGGAAATGCTAATGATAATACGTAAGGTTGGGTATGTCACCTTAGGGTGCACCAATATTATTTGTAATGAAGAAGGGTGGTACTCTCAGATTGTGCAATGATTATAGGAAGTTGAAAAAGGTGACCATCAAGCAAAGGTATCCATTTTTGCATATTGTTGACTAGTTTGATCAATTGAAGGGAGAAACAATGTTCTTGAACATTCACTTGAGATCTAGATATCATCAAGTTCACATCAAAGAATAATAGATTTACAAGATTTCATTATGTACCAGTTATGCGAATTATGAGTTCGTAGTGATTCCTTTTGTTCTTACTAATTCTCCAACTAGTTTCATGTGTTTATGAATAATGTGTTGCATCTTTATCTGGGAAAGTTTGTGATAGTGTTTATTGATGACATATTGATATATTCTAAGAATGAGGAAGAGCACGAAAAACGACTAATAGTAGTATTTAGATTTTCTAGAGAGTAGTACTTGTATTCTAAGCTCAACAAGTACAATTTATTTCAAACTAAATTTCATTACTCAGGACATGTTGTTTCCAAGGAAGGGATAATAGTGGACATGGAAAGGATTAAATCTATCATGGAGTGGCCAACTCTCAAGAATGTGGATGCAGGCAGATCATTCATAGGACTAGTAGGTTATTACAATAGGTTGATCAAGAACTTCACATGGATTGGTTATCATATCACATCTTTGCAAGGAAAAGGGAAGAAGCTTGAATGGATAGAGGAGTGTGTAGCTAGTTTTGAGCTATTGAAGCATTTTCTTAAAATGCTCTAGCCTTGAATATTTCAGACCTAGATAAAGAATTTGTGGTTATTACATATGCTTGCAAGCAAGGACTTTGTGGAGTCATGGTGTAGGAATGATAAGGGGTATGCTATGTGTTATAGGCCATTTTGTCGCATCTATTCAATAGGCCTACAAACTAGTTCAATCAACATCCTTTTACCCCTTTTCATCACCCTTGTACAAATCCCTAAGAATGAATATTTCTAATCCCCATGTTTATGCCTCTAACTACTTCATTTTAGTCATTTTTAGGCCCAATGCACCCTGGCCCTTGGCCAGTGTTTACTACTAGGTTGTCCTACTCTGGGCTTGCATTGATCAACTACAAGTTACTCAATCTTGGGGATGCACTGATTCTAGAAAATTGGGAAGAAAAAAGAATCTGAAAGCTTCCTCTTCCATAAGCTTCTAGTATATGTTGTAGCTATTTAACCTGGATAAAATTCCCCAATATTATCCTATCCTACCCTAGAGTTTTCATCCATTATCCCTTGATCTCATATTTCCAGCAAGAGTGGATCTCAAGCCTATAATGGTTAAAGGATAAGAATTCATGAACTACCTCCATCATCTATATATTTACCTCATTCCACAGGCACCTGGTTGGTTGTTGTTGACTTTTGGAGATTAATTCTACCCTTGTGCTACTATTGTGAGAGACATTATTCCATGCATTGGGGCAACTAAAGGTGCACTTTATGGTAAGGAAATTACAAGTAAACTTGGAGAAGCTCCTCTACAAGATCAACAACTATTTTTATTTGTAACTCACTCCATTTCTATTAATGCAAAGAGTTCTATGTTTTCCTATATATGATGTTATGATTTCAAGTATTTCAATACCATGTTGATCTATTCAATAAATTAATTAGATAGTTCTATGTAGATCCCATAGATAATTGGCTCATGATGTATGATTGTGCATGTTCTAATTATAGCCATCAAAGCTAGGATTGTAGCATACAATCCAAGGAATGAGGAAATCATACGACATATTCCAGGTAGGCTTCATATGGTTATCTATTTACTTAAAGGAAAACATCAACTTTTTTTTCTTTATGTTGTTCTAGGTCATTCCACCACGCCGAGGGAAGATACTTTTGTCTACAGTCATAGATTCTGCATAACCCTATGAGTTAATCAAGTTGAACAAGCAAGAGAAAAACTATGTGACTCGTGATCTAGAGTTAGAATCTAGCATTCATGCATTAAAGATGTGGAGACATTATATTATTGGAAGGAGGTTTGTCTTGATGAGTGATCATAGTGAGCTAAGGTACTTGTTTGACCAAACCAATTTGAATTCTCAACAAACTAGATGGTTGGATACCCTCAGTGAATTTGACTTTGAGATTAGGTACATCTAAGGCAACGAGAACAAGGTTGCAGATTCTCTTAGCAAGAGAGTATAGGTGAGTCATATTGCAACTATGAGTGCATATGGACCATATTTTCAGGATTCAATCTTACATGCAGGGCATCATGATCACATGTACCAACAACTAAAGATGATATTGTAGAAATAGGGTGAAGGTGATAGGTAAGAGGCATATCACCTCACAACAAATGGCTTGGTGAGATTCAGGAGCATGATTTATGTGTTGGATAACAGTGAATTGAAAAAGCTTATATTGAGGGAGTTTCATTTCAATCCATATTCGGATCAGCTATGATATGAGAAGACTTTGATAGTTGTGAAGAAATTCTACTATTGGCCGAACTTGGAGAAGGAAGTGGTAGAGTATGCTATTAGATTATTTTACTATCAATAGGTGAAGGTAGAGTGTAATAATCCAACTGGTTTGTTGTTATTGATTCTAATTCCTAAATGGAAATGGGAGGTCATTCCCATGGACTTCATTACAAGTTTTCCAAGGACATTGAGAAAACATTATTCGATCATGGTTGTGGTTGATAGGTTGAGCAAGGTAGCTCACTTCATTGTAGTAAATTCTACAAATTTATCTGGTGAGGTAACTTAGATTTTCATAATGGAGATAGTGAGGTTGCATGGTGTTCCCACTAAGATCATATCAAACAAAGATGTTAAGTTTACTTCCAAGTTTTGGAAGTATTTGTTTTTAGGCTTTGGGACGTTGTTGGATTTCAATACAACTTATCATCCATGGGAAGATGGATAGATGGAGAGAGTTAATAGGATTCCTGAGGACATGTTGAGGTTTTACATGTGATTTCCGTGATGTTTAATTGGTGCATGATGCATGCACATGATTCCTTGGTTATGTGATATCATTGGGATGGAGGATTTCCTAGATTGGTAGTAGTTTCAAACTTTCCTTACCATTTCATGGATAGCCATTGTGTTTTGGGTTTCCCACTTGTTTTTATTATTGGTTCTTGGGTTTCCTATTGATGTGGGTTGGAACAAATGATTTCGAATCCCTGGAATAACTTTGGTTGAGTTATGAGTTCCTAGAGTTGTAAGTTGTAGAAAATAGTCTTGAATGCTTGGTGGGTTGACTTATTAGTTCCTAGAGTTACAGTTGGAACAAATTCTCTGGAGTCTTGGAAGGATGTGGGTTGAGTTACTAGTTCTGGGAGCCCTGAACAACATGGCTAGAGATTGATCTAGTTGATGTTAGTAATTTCTAGACCATAGAGGTGGAATCACTATGGTTGACGGTGAGGTGGTCTGGCCTCTGGAAGCCCTAGTTTAGTTTTATTATTATTACTATTATTTAAATCATGAGATCCCACATTCATGCTTTGAATATGGCACATTGGTGATTAGCTGAAAGAGATATTTGGTTCAACCCAATCTATGGTTAGGGGGTACTAGGAATTCCTTGACTTGGTTGGTGTTTTCATAAGTTAATAAGATTTATTTTCTAATTATAGTCTATGAGCATTTATGTTGTTTATCATGTTGACATTATGGTTTATTTTCCATGGTTTTTATTTTGGTTTATTTGCTAAGCTATATGCTAGTTATATGATGTACTATGCCTATAGATCTTGATATGTTTTTTGTAAGTTAATGAATGCTTAAGGAATGAATGCACTAACAATTGCTATTGCAACAAGTTAGAGAAGGAATAGAGCCTTCTTGGTGATTCTCAGATAAAGTGCATACCTTCATGCTCAGATATGTATTCATTACCTATAACTTACTTGATTACCATATGTTTGACGAAATGCCTATTGTGTAATACTCATGTCCTAGTGAATATCCTGTTCAAGTTTTGTATGGTTAGCTTTGTTATCATGTTAATCATGATTTTGGAAAGTTACAGGTAGTTCTAGTAGTGGTTTGGTAGCTTTCCTGAAAAATCGACATGGGTCTTGCAACTGCTCGCACAAAATTAGAAAATTTCAATCATAATCGCATGGAGGTAGGCCTATGCATGTAATTGGGACCTCATAATCACAAGTGCTTTGGTTTGCATGTGGATGGGGAGTTTCTCTAGTGAGAGAGGCCCAACTTAGGGATTGACAACCTGTGGTTGTTTGCATACCCCTGAGTGGTATCTAGTTGTTGAGGGATGTTTGTAAGGTTTTCGGTGTGATGACCGCGTTTCTATAATTGAAACTTGGAGGTAAGGTCATATCATAGTGACACTCATCTCATGTTTACCCAGGTGAGCTTGTAAGAGTGGGTAAATGTGGGAGGGTTCACTAAATTATTCTACAATATTATTTGTTATGATCATGTGTATATCCCATTTTTGATAAATAATGGTGGCTCAAAATGGCTTCGAAAGTTTAGGACCCAAAAAATACCAAAAATAAACAATTACCGAAATAGGAAATTGTGCTAAAAAATAAGAAACTAATTTAAAACAACATTGGGGGTCCACATGGAATAGGTAGGTGGCCACCAATATCCACCTAGATCATGAGCATACTACTACCTCTTCTTCGAGCTTATTAAACCATAAAGAAGACACCCTTTTGAGCATATTACTACCACTTCTTTAATATAGATAAACCACAAACAAGACACCCTATTGAGTATCCTTTTACCTCTTTTATGGGATTGTTAGAAATTAACAAAAAATAGAATATTAAGCTTAAATATTTTCTTTCACGCTATATAAACTATGAAGGAGATATCAACTAATAAAAAGAGACTAAGAAAAATGTTGATCATTTATCATTTTAAATGGTAGCCCATTTTCCTTGAATGTGGCATCTAGTTAAATTAGTACCTTACATATGGGTCTTATATTTCCTAGGAGTTGTATGTTGTATATCAGTAATTTTACTCCAATAGTTGGTTACTCTTCTAGTCATTATAGAGTGCACTTCAATGCCTCCTACTTTGTTGCATGGTATCATATGTTACTCATTATTCAATGTTACCAAGTAGCTTTTGTGTCATGCCAAAATATGTTCAAGGGAACTCTAAACCTTAGTCATCAATCTGCAGTCTCTTGTTGATATTTTGTGTCAACCATCCTTATATCAGTTGTACTTGGTGAATTCATATGTTCACATAATCTCCTAGTATATTATGTGTCGTCTAATGGATCTTCTCTTGTCAATCTTAGCTCATTATCTAGTAGACAATGTTAGAAAATAATAGTACATTAGAGCTTGTATTCCTCAATGGTGTGATTCCTCATGATCGATATTGGGCTTACCTCATCAAATCATGATTAATCGAATCCATGAGTGTTCAACTTTTGCCCATTTATTCACATTTTTTTGGTTATACTAGGTACAATGGGATACATTTTCATCATTGGTGGTTCGCCTCATGTTAATTAATGGTATCCCTGAATGAATATGTTGTAATAACTACAACGACCCTCCAAAAATTTTCCTATGCTCCGTTTTGGAGCCTCCCTTCTAAATTACAGTAGCTTGCCTTGTGCTGACCCAAGTACTTGTGAT
>APFE030653123.1:3542-24046 GCA_000404065.3 Pinus taeda
TTCAGGCAGTAAAGAGAATTTTCAAGTATCTTCATGGAACTCAAAACTATGGTCTATGGTATCCTAGAGATACATATCTCACTCTTCATGCTTATACAGATGCAGATTGGGCTGGAAGCGTGGATGATAGAAAAAGAACTAGTGGTGGTACATTCTTTATGGGTTCCAGATAAGTATCTAGGTTCAGCAAGAAATAGAGATCAATTGCTTTATCTACAGCTGAAGCAGAATATGTGGCTGCTGCATCTTGTTGCACACAACTCCTTTCGATGATGCAAACTTTGCAGGATTTTCAAATAACTTTTACTCCACCTATCTCCATCTTATGTGATAATACAAGTGCAATCAACATTTCAAAGAACCCAGTCATGCATTCAAAGACCAAGCACATACCAATCAAGTATCATTTTCTCTGGGAACAAGTGTTGGAACAAAAGTTCAAATTGGAGTATGTTCCCTCCAAGGAACAAGTTGTTGATATACTCACCAAACCATTGCCTAGGGAGACATTTGAATACCTCAGACAGAAGCTGGGGGTTGTTGATGCATCATCCTACTATTGAATCTTGTCTGTTGTATGCAGGTGGATACACGTACATTTTCCGGTCTATGTGGGTCGAATGGGTCTATCAGAGATCATCTAGCACAAGTTCAGGGGGAGCATATATTCTTCTAATGATGCATTGTTGGCATTATCTTAGAAGTCCTTGGTTTGATTTCTCAAGAATTTTCTGGTGGAGTAGATCAATGTGTGCTGGTTTGAAGGTTGATTCTACTGATAGTTGTTCTTATCTCTATGTCATGTACTTCTTTTCATATCAAGGTCATGTAACGGCCTACTTTGGTTTCCCCAGTATACCTAGGATGAATGAGTTTTGTCTATCTAGTGTATTCCCACTTGGATGGGAGATGGATGTATGTATGAGTCTTGATGATAGGAAGGCTACTTATAATGTATGGAGTCATGTTCTTTCTTGTAGAACATCTTTTTGCAGACAGTATTTCAGCATAGAGCATATACAAAGGGGGAGCTCGTTCAGAGTTTTCAGCAAGTACTCAAGGGGAGTATGGTAGTCTGCCCCTTTGCCCTTGATGTCAAAGGGGGAGAGTGATTGGTTGTTGTTGCCATCAAGTCCAAAGGGGGATATTGTTGGCATTCTTAGCACTCAAATCCCCCTTAGGCTGAAATAAGGAAAGACTCAAGGCCACATCAAACCACGCTCAGCCTCGTAGCTAGCCCTACGAGGACAGGAGAGGGCTCTCTCTGGGTCAAACTCAGCAAAAGGTAATCAAGAAGGCTCAAGATGACCGAATTGATGACTGATTTTAGGCTAGGTATTAAGTACAAAGAGTTTAGGATTGATTTTTTATAATTTTGTTGAAATCAAGGGAAAGGCAATTTTGGGTGCGGGGATGAGGCACAGTTTTTGCAGAGGTCCACTTGGGGAAAGATAGGCAATTGTTTTGATTCCTTAAATCGAGTGAGATGGATAGATCAGACCAGTGAGAGGCTAAGGAGAGCAAGGGGTCTCAAGGATTCTCCTTAAACTGAAGAAAACATAGAATATTAAACAAATTTAAAGGCAGAGCATGGTAGTTTCATGGATTCTACCTTAACACTTCATTTGCTTAATAAGAGAATATTTAATAAAGATAATGATGCACATACATAACTTACAAGAACTGAAAGAAACACACCATCAATACATAAAGCCACATGGATCCCAAGTAGTGCTGCAAAACCCTGGTTTTTCCTTTGTCAAAAATGCTGTAAATATGTACAATATAGTCTCAAAACTATCCCAAGAGTCCAACCTCTGCTACTGAATGAAAAATCACATATATAGACCAAGAAAAACCATTCCGTAACCTCTAGGGGTAGAGCTCCTCCTTCTAGGAGCTGTTTCAACCAATTCTAAACTGAGCACTACAAACTAGGCAATCAAAACAACTTGCCTCTATAAACTTGGAAACCAATTCATTCATTAATTTTTTGCCATTTTATGAATCAATCTTCTAGAATAGGTAAAAAGTGCCATGTAAATCATGAAATTAGATTAGTTACATCAAAGAGGGTGAAAAATCCCATGAAAAGTCAAAACTGGTCAAAAGTTGCGTTGTCCTGAGCTGAAGGTGCAAAACTGGCCAATTTCCCCAACATATAGCACGCCATTTCTCTACGCGTAGCGCGCCTTTCAGGCCAATTTTGAGGTACTTCCCGGCATCCAAATGTGGCACGAGTGGGCTTGTTGGAAAGCTCTGGATGTCTACTTTCCAGCCCAGGTGGACTTTTTCCATTTGGTGGCCATTTTCCCCTCCAAAATTGCAATCTCCCAAGACGGCTTCCTGTGTGTCCAAAAAGTGGCAGAAGGTCATTTTTTGCTTTTTTTTTGACCTTTCGGGGGCTCAAATCTCCATGAAACTTCTTGGCCATGACTGAGCAAGTGTATTTTGTCATGACAAATCCAAAAATTCAAACCTTTCCTGAAATGGCCCTCCCCAACGTAAGGGTAGCACACGGCGCGCTACGCGTTGAGGGCAAAAACCTGTTTTTGACAAAAAAATTCAAAAATGACCAAAATTGCTCCAAATTGTCTGAATTTTGAGCTCGAGGTGTATCATTGAGTGCCATGCTCCCTCAAGGTGGCTTCAGCCAAAATCTGAAGTGGATCGGGCCTTTTCCTCCGTTTTAGTGCCTTGGCCAATCGTCTCTTGAGAACTTTCATTTTTGCCTTGCACACATGCATGCGAGCCCAATAATGATTTTTCATGTGGTGGAGCATATCTTTGTCTCTATTGGCTTTCGCCAACAACTTTTCCAAGTGAATTTTCACCCGAATAAGCATAGATTCCCGATCTATGGCTGTCAAATCACCGGGTCTCCTACGGGCCAATTCCCAGTCTTCACGAATCTTCCGTTGCTCATAAAGCTCGTGCTCATCCTCCAACTATTTGTTGCGCTGCTCTAAATAGTTAATCACCCATTTTTCCATCTGCAATTTCTTGTGCAGTGACTCATTCTCGGTCCTTTGCTCTCGGATGATCTCCTTGAGCTCTGAGGCAGGAGAGCTAGCATCAATATCAATGACATGTGTGTCCTGACCTCTTGAAGGACCCTCATCAATCATGGGCCTCTTGCCCCTGTCCTGAACCTATACCTATGCTGAAGAAGATGGTGAGACCCCTTCCGCATGATGTGGAGATAGTACTCGATGTGTCGATGAAGTCAACGAGACCCCTTCCACCCCGGGTGGAGATAGTACTCGTCGTGCAGCTGCAAATAAGGCTCTGGGGCCTTTCTGATATGTTACATATGTTGGAGCATCAATATGCTTGGTCTCATGAATGTCCGACTACTGTGAAGGCCCCTCATGAATGTCAAACTGCTGTGAAGGCTCCTCATGAATGTCAAAATGCTGTGAAGGCCCCTCATCATGGACAATCTCAGGAGGTGGGTGTGGCACTGTGAAGAAGTCGCGAGAAATGAAATCCTCCCATGGAATACCTTGTTGTGCCAACTGATGCATCACTGTGATATCGATTAGTGCATAATGATATATACTTTTGAGTTCTATGCGGGGTTTTTCCTTTGCACTATGCGCACCATTTTCTCTATATTCTGGCACATGAAAAATGGAATGTTCATCATTCGTACCCGGGTAAAATGCATTAACAAATGGATATGGTACAAATATAAGCGTGAAAATCAGCCCTCACAAGTAAAATAGCACATAATAAGCCTCATCAAGGGTGCATACTCCTCCCTGGGGAATCTGAAAGAAAAAACAGCAGTAAGGTTCCTCATGAATCCGGGTTTGATGTATGGTTGATAATGAAATTTTCCTAGTAGCTTCCGCTTGGTCCACTCTTCCCCAACATTTGGTATCCCGGTGGCTTGAGCAACAACCTAGGGTGATAGTGTGAAATCCACTCCTGCAAGGTTCACATGACCGTTGTGCAAATGTAGGACAAACAAGCGGACTAATTCCCTATGATGTTGAATTTGTGAGATCCTCTCACAATACTCAAAACATGATTGGTATCGAAAACAAGACAGTGCAAGTGGACAAGCTTGCAAATAAGCCAAAGAGGTGGGCTCCTCTCTAACATGCCGACCAACTTTACCACCCTTGTGATGCCTCCTAGGCACTTCTTCCTCCTATGTTGATCCACTGTAATCACTCTGCTCATAATCTGATTCGGTTTCTGACATGGTTTTGAAGATAGGATGGTTGAACTGTATATGTTGACTGTGCACACAATTGATTGTTGTTTGACTTTTTGTTCAAATGTTGTTACCAAGGGGACATAAAGACAAGGGAATTATTAGGGAAAGGGAAACATGAGGGAATTAGGGGAAATGAAAATAACAAGGAATTTATGGAAGGGAAAGGACATAGGAAATTATGATAGTGTATATGTTTGGGGTGGAGTAAGTTTTGGGGCTAAGTAGGGTTTGGGATTTTATGGAGGAATATTATGGAATTTATGGGAAATTTGAAAAGGAATGCTGATGAATATGGGGGGAAAAAAGGGAGGATGAAAATGGGAAAACCTTGGGCAGCATATCATTTTAAAACCCTAGCAATCTTAGTCTTTCAATTTACACACCAACATTAGGGTTTTTTGCTTTCAATTTCATGGCATATTTGTCATATTTATTTTACATTCATTTTGCAAAAAATAACAAAACAACCATGAAAAGAGCTTACTTGTATCTTGCTTGAGCTGAGAGAGGTTTTCCGTGTGTTTGCTGCAATTTATAGGGTGAAAAACCCAACGCGTAGCGCCCTCTACCCAACGCGTAGTGCGCCCCCAACGCATAGCGCCCTTGTAAATTTGCACTGTGAAAACCTCCCCAACGCGTAGCGCGCCCCCAACACGTAGCGCGCCCTTCCCAACGCGTAGCGCGCTACCAAAACTGCCCACTTTGCTCAAGAACTCATAAAATCTCCTTTGCAAGTTTGCACTTAGCTTGTGAGAGGCAAATGAGTTACAAATAAAGATTGATGTGCTTTTATAGGATTCTTTTAAATTTACATTTGCCCAAAACCCACTTTCTAATGTTTTGAGTGTTGACACTTTTTGAATTTAATTGGCTCTGACTTTTGGTTTCTTTTCTTTGAAAAATTGGTTGAACTGAAGGTTTCTTCTGAAATTTTTTGCAGGGATAGCTTCTAAGGTGCTTTGGCAAAGGAGACCAAGGTTGCACTTTGACATTTGGAAAATTTGAAAATTTGAGAATTTTTACAAAAATGAGAAAATGACCTTTGTTTTTCAAAAACAGAGTTTTGAAAACAAGGTGGAAATTTAGTTGTACAATAGTGAAAATTGTTGAAATGGTTCTTTATGAAGGAGATCCCGCTGGCCTGCTGGTCCTTTATGACTTCTCAAGACAAAATTTGACTCAACCCTAGACCTAAGACCTGGAAATTTAAAACAAGACAAATGAATTTTTGAAGACTTTATTCACTCAAACAAACCTGAACCAGCAGTGCCCAACAAGAGGGGGATAAAAGGCACAAGCTCCTCCAGCATAGTTATGGCATGTCTAACGAAATGCAACATAATCACACTGATGGGACACCTAATTACGAAATGCAAAGAGCTTTGATCTCTGGTGGAGGGCTACTAGACCAACTCTAAAATTGGCTCCAATGGGGATGGTAGGTCCTTGGAGATGCCAAGAACAGCAAACCTCTGGAAGAGCTAGACAGTGCCTTCACTCATTGGGCGATGGAGTCATTATTCTGCCACAAAATCTAGAGAATTTGACTAAATAAACAAACATTGCTTTGACCAAACTAGACTCGAAACTAAAGACTAAGACAACTGACTTGACAAACTTAGACCTACCAACTTTTATTTTCAGAATTATAGCCTTCACTTCGGGCCCCAAACTGAAGATGATAAGTTAGTGTACATGTGTGATTGAACAAAAATAAAATGATATGTACAATGATAATGAATTGAGCAGAAAATACTCAAAAGTAATATCTCTTTAACAATCGACCATTGATCGGCCCTCCAGGATATTCATCTCCGTTCATCTCTTTGAGAAGGAAAGCGTTTTGGCCACGATATGCTGCAATGTTATAAGGTCCTTTCCACAAATTTTCAAATTTGCCATGCTTTCCCTTGTCCTCATGACAAGCATCCCATCTTAAAACAACCTCATCCCGCTGAAATGTATCTGGCTTTGCTTTCCGGTCATAAATCCTTTTGATACGCTCCTGCAATTTGCAAGTGTTTTGAAATACCTCCTCCCGTGTCTGCTGCAAATGAATCATCTAGTTAATCCTTCTCTGCATAGGATCTTCTTCACTACCCGCTTCCTGAAGCAATTTGACTACCAGGACAGCAAGTGAAGTTGGAAAAAATGTGTCTGTTTTGTACACCAACTCGAAAGGAGACATACCAATAGATTTTTTCTGACTCACCCTATCAGCCCATAGTGCATTTATCAACTTCTTGTGCCAGCCCTTTTTGCTGATTTCCAACAATTTCTTAATGATATTGACCAAGGATTTATTAGATGACTCCGCCAATCCGTTTCCTTGAGGGTGGTATGCGGTTGAATAATCCAAACTAATATTGTACTTATAACAAAACTCAATCATCCTTTTTGACTTAAAAGTTGCTACATTATCTGTGATTAGCTTATTTGGACATCCAAAGCGTGACAAAATATTGGCCTCGAGAAAAGAAATAATTACCGCATCCGTAGCTTGTCGAGTAGGAATTGCTTCAATCCATTTTGTGAAGTAGTCTGTGGCCGTCAATATCCATCGATGTTGTCCTGATGATGCCAGATGAATTTCACCAATGAAATCCAATCCCCACTACTGAAAAGGTGCGCTGATTTCAATTGGTTTGAGAGGCAAAGGTTGGAGCTTCTGTTTTCCTTGAAAAATTTGGCATTCGTGACAATTTTTAACCGCTTTATATACATCTGAAAATAGTGAAGGCCAATAATAGCCCGCCCTTAGTATCTTGTTTGTCATGGTCTTCCAAAACAAATGGCCTCCACAGTCTCCTCTATGAAAGTCTTCTACGACTCTTTGGGCTTCATCCTCTACCAAACAATTTAATAACATCCCGCCAGGGTGTTTCCAAAACAATGCTGAATCGAAAATGCAAAATTTGGCAGCCTTCAATTTCAATGTTCTACTTTTGTTTCTTGGCATTCCAGGAGGCAAAGATAAATGCTGAAGTACATATAAAATATCAGCATACCATGGGGAAGAAAGAAAAATTTTAGATACCTGAATGGATGGGTTCTCCTCATCTTCATCAGACATAGCAGCAATCAAATTTATGTCTAGGATTTGCAGATTTGTTTCAGCCATTAGCTTCGCGAGTCCTTGACCTTTGATCAGCTTGGTGGGTTTAATTTCAACATCATATTCTAACAACGTAGCAATCCACTTACCCCTTCTCCCTTCTGGATCTGCCTGTACTAAAACATCTTTAACTGCTGCGTTAGGAACATAAACTAGAATATGAGAATGCAATATGTACACACGGAAATCCTTCAAGGCCTTTACAAGCGCCAATGCTTGCTTCTCAATGATGTTATATTTCAATGCTCCATCTCTAATAATGCGACTGAAAAAGGCAATGGGCTTTTCTACACCTTCTCTCTTCTGCATTAGCACAGCTACCAAAGTGTGCTCAGAAGCAAATGAAAATAAAATAAAGTCTTGAGTGTAGTAGGGGCTGATCAAAATAGGAGCTGTAGAAAGAGATAACTTCACTAGATTAAATGATTTAACCGCCTCTTCGGTCCACTTTAGCTGGCTGTCCTTTTTGAGCATGCTTGTGATCTCTCTAAGATGTTCAGCTAGATTTGGAATAAAACGATGCAGAAAATTTAGTTTGCCATTGAAAGACTGAATTTCTTTCTTGTTCCGGGGCTGTTCAATTTGCTGAATGGCTTCAACACATGCTGGATAAATACAGATGCCATCTTTAGATATGATGTGACCAAGAAGTTTTCCCTCATCCATGGCGAAAAGACGCTTTTTCAGATTCAACGATATGCCATATTTTCTGCACTTTTGGAAAACAATTTTCAAATGATACAAATGTTCCTCATCAGAATTTGAAAACACGGTTAAATCATCAAGATAAACAACCAAAAATACATCTTTTTCATTGGCGAAGGCCACGTCCATTGCACGCTGAAAGGTAGCTCCTGCATTTTTCAAACCAAACGGCATCTTTGCATAATGAAATGTTCCCCATGGAGTGGTGAATGCGGTCTTGTAACGGTCATCTTCATGCACTAAAATCTGATTGTAACCTGAATAACCATCGAGTAGTGACATCCTTGATGCTCCAACTACTCGCTGCAATATATGATCCATTTTGGGCAGCGGATAGTTGTCCTTTAAGAACACTTTATTCAAATTTCTGAAATCAATGCATAAACGGATCTCACCTGTCTTCTTTCTTACTGGCACCAAGTTTGATATCCAATCGGAAAATCGAATAGGCACAATGATTCCTGACTTATACAATCTGTTTACCTCTTTCTCAATTGATGGCAGCAATTTGGGATTGATTCTCCTCAACTTTTGACGAAAAGGCTTCTGATTTGGCTTGATAGGAATAGTATGTTGGATGATATTTGTATCATATGTTTTCAGATCTGAGTAATCCCACGCAAATACATCAGAGAATAAAGACAACAATTTCATATATTCAGCCTTTACCTTTGGTGATAATGACCTTGATAACTTAACCATCTTGGGATTTTCAGTTGTCCCAATGTTCACCTCTTCAACACCTTTTTCAGTCGGTCGCAATGTCGGTTTGTGAGCCACATCATCTTGGTCAAACAGCTCCTCTAAAGGAATCAAACCTTTAGGATTAATATTATCCTTAAGTTGCAGCACATCCATTTGATTTACTTGTATATTGTCATCACCATCATCATTTTCAGTATCTATTGAGGAATCTTTGAACTTACCCTTGTTTTGCAGAAACTCATTGATCTCTTCATCATCTTGAAAAACTTGCCAACATCGTTGATTATCTAGGATGGTGGGACGATGCTTCAAATGAATCTCAAATTTGTTGCAAGAATTCATTGGAATTTTCAAATTGCTTGCTACCTTAGCAAGTCCATCCACAACACCATTTTGTAGGTGAGGCACACATGTCAAGGTATAATCAGAAAACAACTTCAAAATATCTAAGACTGCATTTTGATATGCCCTCGTGCGAGGATGTTTGGCCTGAAACTCACCCTTTACTTGCTTTATCACCAGCTCGGAATCCCTATAGACCGCAATCTTCTTAGCTTTCAGTTTCTTAAGAATCTTTAGGCCAGCGATGAGAGCCTCATATTCTACCTCATTATTTGAACAATCAAATGCTAGTTTATAAGAACACACTCTCACCTTGCTTGGAACTTTGTCTTGAGCGAAAAAAGGACTTCAAATCCACACACCAATACCAGCACCATCACTACCTACCGCGCCATCAAAATCCATGGTCCAAAGACCATCTTCATCCTCCTCCAAGTGCTGAAATTGTACTGCCTCTGATTTTTCTATTTGCTACCCCTTTTCTTCAGTGGTTTGCTCCATGATAGCTTGATTTTCTCCTCTTTCCTTTTGTAGTACTTCTCTGAAATTTTCGGTGATCTCTGGTATATCTTCTGCTTGAACTAGCTGACTATCTATATCATTAAAACTACCAGAAAATAAAACAAATGACTCCAAATCAGTATGTACATAATTTACAGGATGATTGATCGGCTTCTCTTTACTAGTTATCATATATTTCATCTTTTGCTCATGATATAGCTTTCTCATTTGACCGAAGACTGGACTTGTGGCATAAGAGAAGTCTAACTGCAAAGTACCCTTCAACTTAGCTCCCAAAGATCTCGAAAGTAGCATACCAAACCATGGAGGAATGTCTGCCACAGCCACATCCATCAAGACATTTTTCGCCGGGATTTGGTCTAAGCTATCAACCAGATCTTTGATGAGCCCGATACATCTCACGCGACTGGAATCAAATGAATATAAATCATGATATTTTCTGGTAATGTCTAATCCCAGCTTCTCCATGATTGCCTTTGGCATCAAATTTTGTGAAGCACCCAAATCGAACATGGCATTATGCAAGACATATTCATGCAATCTCAAACTGATATAAAAGGGAGGAACATCACTCTCAGGGGACTGACCATCCAGTGTTGGTCCAAAGATCAATTCGGGTTGATCATCTTCAATGTTCACCATGTCAAGCATGGTATCAAAGTTTAGAATTTTGGAAACTTGACCTCGATAGCCGCTGTTTTTCATGATTTCAGTCAAAGGAATAGATATTTTTAATTTGGAAATTTCATTTTCCAAACTAAATGCTGAAACTTTGTTGACTTCTTTGATCGGAATTTCTCTCCTATCTTTGATTATAGCTGCCTGATTTGTCTTTTCTGCTGTTGATATCTTGCTAGTTGTGGGATCAATTATCTCTTTTCCTTTCTTATGTGGTGTTGGTGAATCCATCTTTGGTGATGTAGCTTCTTTCCTTTTCTGAATGGGATTGATAGGCACATCTCGATTCCTCAATGAATACTACTTCTATTGAGTGGACAAGGCATTCAAATATCCTCTTTGGTAATCATCTAAATCTGCATCATTAGCCAAGATAAAATCTTTGTCTTGTTGGGCGCCTGGACTTTCTCCATACTCATCTTCTTTGGTGATGTAAATGGGCATATCATCAGGAGTAAAAGAGTGATTTTGGTCCCCTACTACATCAGCATCTTCATCCGAATCTTGGGTTACAAAATTCTGCAAAAGAGGATTTTTGATTGGTTGCTAGGCTGCTGACTCTTGTACTCTTGGTTCACGCTGCTTGATTCTGTATTGAGGTTGCTGTTGGCCACGGTAATTTGGATTACGGATCTGCTGTTCTGATTTGTCAAGGTTGAGTCTTTTGAACATCTCGCGAAGCCAAGGTGGTTTGGATGATGTAGATTCTTCTTTTATAGTCACTCTTTTCTCTGCCTTCAAACGTGCTCTCTTGTCATTCAGATTTGCCTCAACATTGACAGCAATATTTTTCATATCTTCTAAAGTAGGTGGATCTCTATCCCGTAATGAGTAAGCCATCTCCGGATCAAAGCCATCGGGGAATTTAAGTAGAGCTGATTTTCTAGATGGTCTTAAATCATCAGGGATAGCATTATAAACTGTATTGAACCTGATAATATAATCCTGGACAGACTCACCGACATTGCGTTTGATATTATTGTACTCGACATTAATCTGGAGCGGATCCTTTCTAAGTTCCCAACGATCAAGAAACTGCTTCTGGAGCTCAGCCAAGGTAGGTATACTTCTAGCTCCCAAGCCTCTGAACCATTTTCTAACTTCTCCTCCGAATGTTTGCACAAACAATCGCATAGTTACATCCTCGTCATCAATTTCATATAAATCATAAAAAGTAGCCATTTTATCTATATGCTGCTGAGCGGAAACACTTTGAGGAGTGCCATCAAATAAAGGAATTTTACTTTGGTAATCCGCTGGCATATCATGCAATTGCTAAGGTAAAGCAAGAGGTGCAAAGCGAGCAACCATTACTCTTGGTGGATTTACTCTCGGTGTTGTTGGCGGAGTGGATGCAGCTACTGTATGGGGAGTATGCGGAGGAGAGGTAATGTGGGATGAAGAAGGGGAATTAGCTGTTGATTCAGAGTAGGTAATTATAGGCTGCAAAGGAATGGTAGGAATGAAAGGTGGTTCAGTACGAACTCTTGAGGTAGATGCCGTGATGGAGGATCCAATGTTTGCAGATATGGCTTCCAAAAACTCAGAAATATTGGCTGCTTGGATGGTGTTCTGAAGGTGTCTTAAGATAAAATTGTCAATTAATTTATTATGCCTTTCAAATTCGAGAGCTGCAACGAAGTCAGGATTTGGAACAATAGAATCGAGAGAATTTTCGGACTTGGTCTTGAACAATGACAATTCAAACCTTGCATCAAAAGGAATGTCTTCCAGGTATTCAAAAAGTGCGGGACATGAATGAGATTTAACCAGGGGAGTCGCCGAGCTTTCTTGACGGAGGAATTTTCGAATCGGGTTTGGATTTTCATAAATAGGAGGTGGATTCGGATTTGGATTAGCTCTTGTATGTCTTTTCGAAGCCAGTGTATTTATCACGAGATCAAAAGAATGAAGGTAGTTCAGCCAATCATTTATTAGACTCAATCATCCAAAGGTCTAAAATGATCAAAGGTACTGGGGTGATCTGCAAGTCAAAGTTTTGCAAGCTAACCGGAGATCGACTGAAGCAACATTTACCTACTTTTGCTTATGCATAGCAAGAGCGTTTCGAAAGCTACCTGGCGTGACTTCAGACTTCGTCTAAGACTTGTGAAACAAACTCATCAACAAGCAAACCTTTTGAGATTTTTCCCCAGTATGGTCGCCGCTATGTTAGCGCTCAAATCCGCCTTAGGCTGAAATAAGGCAAGACTCAAGGCCACATCAAACCACGCTCAGCCTCGTAGCTAGCCATACGAGGACAGAAGAGGGTTGTCTCCGGGTCAAACTCGGAAAAATATAATCGAAAAGGCTCGAGATGACCGCATTGATGACTGATTTTAGGCTAGGTATTAAGTACAAAGAGTTTAGGATTGATTTTTTATGATTTTGTTGAAATCAAGGGAAAGGCAATTTTGGGTGCGGGGATGAGGCACAGTTTTTGCAAAGGTCCACTTGGGGCAAGATAGGCAATTGTTTCGATGCCTTAAAGCAAGTGAGATGGATAGATCAGACCGGTGAGAGGCTAAGGAGAGCAAGGGGTCTCAAGGATTCTCCTTATACTGAAGAAAACATAGAATAATAAACAAATTTAAAGGCAGAGCATGGCAGTTTCATGGATTCTACCTTAACACTTCATTTGCTTAATAAGAGAAGATTTAATAAAGATAATGATGCACATACATAACTTAAAAGAACTGAAAGAAACACACCATCAAGACATAAAGCCACATGGATCCTAAGTAGTGCTGCAAAACCCTGGTCTTTCCTTTGCCAAAAATGTTGTAAATATGTACAATATAGTCTCAAAACTATCCCAAGAGTCCAACCTCTGCTACTGAATGAAAAATTACATATATAGACCAAGCCAAACCATTCCGTAACCTCTAGGGGTCGAGCTCCTCCTTCTAGGAGTTGTTTCAACCAATTCTAAACTGAGCACTACAAACTAGGCAATCAAAACAACTTGCCTCTATAAACTTGGAAACAAATTCATTCATTAACTTTTTTGCCATTTTATGAATGAATCTTCTAGAATAGGTAAAACGTTCCATGTCAATCATGAAATTACATTAGTTACATCAAAGAGGGTGAAAAATCCCATGAAAAGTCAAAACTGGTCAAAAGTTGTGTTGTCCTGAGCTGAAGGTGCAAAACTGGCCAATTTCCCCAACGCGTAGCACGCCATTTCTCTACTCATAGCACGCCTTTCAGGCCAATTTTGAGGTACTTTCCGGCATCCAAATGAAGCACAACTGGGCTGGTTGGAAAGGCCTGGACGTCTACTGTCCAGTCCAAGTCGAATTTTTAAATTTGGTGGCAAGTTGCCACTCCAAAATTGCAATCTCCCAAGACTGCTTCCTGTGTGTCCAAAAAGTGGCAGAAGGTCATTTTTTGTTTGTTTTTTGACCTTTTGGGGGCTCAAATCTCCATGAAACTTCTTGGCCATGACTGAGCAAGTGTATTTTGTCATGAAAAATCCAAAAATGCAAACCTTTCCTGAAATGGACCTCCCCAACGTAAGGGTAGCGCACGGCGCGCTACGCGTTGAGGGTAAAAACCTGTTTTTGACAAAAAAATTCAAAAATGACCAAAATTGCTCCAAATTGTCTGAATTTTGAGCTGGGGGTGTATCATTGAGTTCCATGCTCCCTCAAGGTGGCTTCAACCAAAATCTAAAGTGGATCGGGCCTTTTCCTCCGTTTTAGTGCCTTGGCCAATCGTCTCTTGAGAACTTTCATTTTTACCTTGCACACATGCATGCGGGCCCAATAATGATTTTTCATGTGGCGGAGCATATATTTGTCTCTATTGGCTTTCGCCAACAACTTTTCCAAGTGAGTGTTCACCCGAATAAGCATAGATTCCTGATCTATGGCTGTCAAATCACCGGGTCTCCTACGGGCCAATTCCCGGTCTTCACGAATCTTCCGTTGCTCATAAAGCTCGTGCTCATCCTCCAACTATTTGTTGCACTGCTCTAAATAGTTAATCACCCATTTTTCCATCTGCAATTTCTTGTGCAGTGACTCATTCTCGGTCCTTTGCTCTCGGATGATCTCCTTGAGCTCTGAGGCAGGAGAGCTAGCATCAATATCAATGACATGTGTGTCCTGACCTCTTGAAGGACCCTCATCAATCATGGGCCTCTTGCCCCTGTCCTGAACCTATACCTATGCTGAAGAAGATGGTGAGACCCCTTCCGCATGATGTGGAGATAGTACTCGATGTGTCGATGAAGTCAACGAGACCCCTTCCACCCCGGGTGGAGATAGTACTCGTCGTGCAGCTGCAAATAAGGCTCTGGGGCCTTCCTGATATGTTACATATGTTGGAGCATCAATATGCTCGATCTCATGAATGTCCGACTGCTGTGAAGGCCCCTCATGAATGTCAAACTGCTATGAAGGCCCCTCATGAATGTCAAAATGCTGTGAAGGCCCCTCATCATGGACAATCTCAGGAAGTGGGTGTGGCACTGTGAAGAAGTCGCGAGAAATGAAATCCTCCCATGGAATACCTTGTTGTGCCAACTGATGCATCACTATGATATCGATCAGTGCATAATGATATATACTTTTGAGTTGTTGTGCGGGGTTTTTCCTTTGCACTACGAGCACCATTTTCTCTATATTCTAGCACATGAAAAATGGAATGTTCATCATTCGTACCCAGGTAAAATGCATTAACAAACGGATATGGTAAGAATATAAGCGTGAAAATCAGCCCTCACAAGTAAAATAGCGCATAATAAGCCTCATCAAGGGTGCATACTCCTCCCTGGGGAATCTGAAAGGAAAAACAGCAGTAAGGTTCCTCATGAATCCGGGTTTGATGTATGGTTGATAATGAAACTTGCCTAGTAGCTTGCACTTGGTCCACTCTTCCCCAACATTTGGTATCCTGGTGGCTTGAGCAACAACCTCGGGTGATAGTGTGAAATCCACTCCTACAAGGTTCACATGACCGTTGTACAAATGTAGGACAAACAAGCGGACTAATTCCCTGTGATGTTGAATTTGTGAGATCCTCTCACAACACTCAAAACATGATTGGTATCGAAAACAAGACAGTGCAAGTGGACAAGCTTGCAAATAAGCCAAAGAGGTGGGCTCCTCTCTAACATGCCGACCAACTTTACCACCCTTGTGATGCCTCCTAGGCACGTCTTCCTCCAGTGTTGATCCACTATAATCACTCTACTCATAATCTGATTCGGTTTCTGACATGGTTTTGAAGACAGGATGGCTGAACTGTATATGTTGACTGTGCACACAACTGATTGCTATTTGACTTTTTGTTCAAATGCTGTTACCAAGGGGACATAAAGACAAGGGAAGTATTAGGGAAAGGGAAACATGAGGGAATTAGGGGAAATGAAAATAACAAGGAATTTATGGAAGGAAAAGGACATAGGAAATTATGATAGTGTATATGTTTGGGGTGAAGTAAGTTTTGGGGCTAAGTAGGGTTTGGGATTTTATGGAGGAATATTATGGAATTTTATGGGAAATTTGAAAAGGAATGATGATGAATATGGGGGGAAAAAAAGGAGGATGAAAATGGGAAAACCTTGGGCAACATATCATTTTAAAATCCTAGCAAACTTAGTCTTTCAATTTACACACCAACATTAGGGTTTTTTGCTTTCAATTTCATGGCATATTTGTCATATTTCTTTTACATTCATTTTGCAAAAAATAACAAAACAACCATGAAAAGAGCTTACTTGTATCTTGCTTGAGCTGAGAGAGGTTTTTTGCGTGTTTGCTACAAGTTATAGGGCGAAAAACCCAATGTGTAGCGCCCTGTGCCCAAAGCGTAGTGTGCCCCCAACGCGTAGCGCCCTTTTAAATTTGCACTATGAAAACCTCCCCAACGCGTAGCGCGCCCCCAACGCGTAGCGTGCTACCAAAACTGCCGACTTTGCTCAAGAACTCATAAAATCGCCTTTGCAAGTTTGCACTTAGCTTGTGAGAGGCAAATGAGTTACAAATGAAGATTGATATGTTTTTATAGGCTTCTTTTAAATTTACATTTGCCCAAAACCCACTTTCTAATGTTTTGAGTGTTGACACTTTTTGAATTTAATTGGCTCTGACTTTTGGTTTCTTTTCTTTGAAAAATTGGTTGAACTAATGGTTTCTTCTGAAAATTTTTGCAGGGATAGCTTCTAAGGTGCTTTGGCAAAGGAGACCAAGGCTGCACTTTGACATTTGGAAAATATAAAAATTTGAGAATTTTTACAAAAATGAGAAAATGACCTTTGTTTTTCAAAAACAGAGTTTTGAAAACAAGGTGGAAATTTAGCTGTACAATAGTGAAAATTGTTGAAATGATGCTTTATGAAGGAGATCCCGCTGGCCTGTTGGTCCTTTATGACTTCTCAAGACAAAATTTGACTCAACCCTAGACCTAAGACCTGGAAATTTAAAACAAGACAAATGACTTTTTGAAGACTTTATTCACTCAAACAAACCTGAACCAGTAGTGCCAAACAAGAGGGGGATAAAAGACACAAGCTCCTCTAGCAGAGTTATGGCATGCCTAATGGAATGCAACATAATCACACTAATGGGACACCTAATTATGAAATGCAAAGAGCTTTGATCTCTCGTGAAGGGCTACTAGACCGACTCTAACAGGCATTATGATACATATGTTGTACTTGATGGCAACCCACCCATCTCAGATGATAAATTATAGTGCAGAGAAAAGTTCACACACTTTCATGCAGAGAAAAGTTCCTTTCATGCAGAGAAAAGTTCACACACTTTCATGCAGAGAAAAGTTCCTTTCATGCAAATAAAAGTTCATGCACTTTCATGCAGAGAAAAGTTCATGCAATTTCATGTAGATAAAAGCACACGCACATGGGAAATTTGATGGTTGGTTCATGGTATTAGTCCGACAGTTTTTGATCCTATGGTTTTGGTCCATGGTATTGCATCCAAAAGAATTGAACCCAAGTATTTGGTCCGTGGTATTGTTTCTCAATGGTTTTGGTCCATGGTTTTGAGTGAGGCCTAGCATATAAAAAGGAAAGGAGATCATTTGGCTAAGCACAGTTGAGTTGAAAATCTTAAGAGCAAGATCTGAATTTCTTATAATCGGTTGGTGAGACATAGTTGAATCTGAATCAAGGAGAAACCGGAGCATTATAAGTCAGATCTACTGAAGAGTTGGGATCCCTTTTGACGCATGAACAGATCTTGTGATTTTGACAGTCTAGGGTATGGTTGAGAACTGATAAACTGTCTAAATCCGGAGGTGTGCAGGAGCGGCAACGACACAGTGCGGAGGTGCACAGCACCAGAGAAGAAGTAAGTGCGAAGGTACGCAGAACCAGAGAAGAATCAAGTGCGGAGTTGCGCAGACTCGTCACGGTAGAAGTGCAGATATCCGCAGGTTTCCTTCGGTGAAGTTGTAAACCTTTCCTGAAATATATTTTAGCTATCATTTATCTGTTTCTGCAGAGATCTGGGTTTAAATTGGTGTCTGGTTACTAGTGTTATTTTCTGGTTACTGCATTATGAGAAATTATTTGCTTAAAGGAGATTGGGTGATGCACATGTACTTGATGTTTTGGATCTAGTTTGAAAATTTATGAAACGTGGTCCCTGGAAGAAAGAGAAGGTAGTAACCTTCTGTAGGTCAACACCTATGTACTAGTATCTTAGCTAGTACAAGAGCTAAGGGGGTTGTAGCTCCCTTCCAGGAGAAGCTGGAAAATGAGAGAGGGTTGTAGGTCTCTACAGGTTGCAACCTGTGTATTGGCAAAGGACTGCACTAGTACAAAATCATTGTAAAAAGAAGTTTCTTTGAAAGAAGATAGAGACATATTGCAGCAGGTGGTTTTCACCCACATTGGGTTTCCACCTTATATCTGGTTTTCTTTGGTGTGAATGTCTATGTTCCTGTTTATTATTATATGGTTCTGACATAGAGATTAATGGTTAACATCTAAAGAATAAATTACATTAAAATTTGGAAGGTATATACAAGTTTCATTAGTCAGATCTGCAAGTGTTTATTGGAAAAGATTTGATAGTACTGATTCAAACCCCCCCCTCTCAGTATTATTTCCAACACTCACATGACACTTGCCTCTCTAAATTCATCCAGGGATGAGTAAGAGATCATGAAATCTCGAAGTGGAACCAAGAAATATCAGTGAAATGACACTAATCAAAAACCTAGAAGTTGACTCACCCCTCTGCAAATATCTATAAATGGATCCCTCATCTGAGAGATCCAGAGGTTGTAATTTTGTAATTTGTAAGGAAGTGCTGTTGGTTTCTCTCTGAGAATAGACATTGTATTGTTGGGTGATCTTTCTTTTCATGGGGTGAAGAGGGATTTCATGCTGGGAGGATGATGCTGGATCAAACATTTGGGTTGTAATCCTCTCTTCTACTTCTATTATCAATGAAGTTCTTTGAGTTTTCCTCCATATAATTGTGTGTTTGTAAGTCTTGTTATTTGTGGATGCAATTGTATGGTTAATTTATTTTTGATTATGCATTGTTTATGATATCATAGATCTCGATGCTTTGATTGTTGGGTCCCTATAATACTAGTGATTACCCCATTACTATTGTAGTTATACCCCTTATTAATATCGGTGTGCCCCTATTGCCCCCATATTGTTATTGATGTGCCCCATAGAATCCCTCTATTGTTATTTTTGTGGCTTTATATTATTATTGTTAGGTCGGCTAGATTATATTGTGACTCCTCAGACTCCTATATATAGAAAGGAGGTGTTGTCATTTGAATCATCCAAGAATTGTTCATTTATGTAATGTAAAGGAGGTTTCCCCCTCTTTTCTTGAGCTGGTTTCATAACATTTGGTATCAGAGCTTTGGATTCTAGCGTTTCGCTACTCTAAACAGGTCATCGTGGCATTTTTGCTATAAATTTTTTTCTGTGATGTTTCAAAAGTCACAAAAAAAACCCATTTGAGAAGAAATCGCTTTGAAGCATGGGTCCGAATTTCAAAGCTTTTCGCGCTATATTTACGGAGATATGATCTGAGGAAGTTGGTATTTGTGCAAACTCTTGAATTACATTCCAAACAGGTGACCTGGGGAAAATCATCATAAATGTATCTCTGGGGATTGGATTGAAATTGCGTAAGAAGGTACAGAGAAAGGACAGACTGTAGTTTTGTGGTATGCATTTTTCAGATCCAAAGGTCAAAACAGTGACTCATGGCACGTCATACAATTTCGCTCTACTGAACTAGTCGATAATCAAGTCACTGTGGGAGATTTTTTATAACTCTTCCTTGGAGAATCCAATTTGGGTCAAACATGTGGCATTGGAAAGAGGACACAGAAGGCTACTATAGGTCCCAAATTCAGAACTAGATGATTGGAAATTATAGAGATACGTTAGAGGCAATATCGAGCTCCTACAAAGTGAAAAAAGATGTGTAGATTTTCTTAAATTTTTGCTTAAGCTTGGTTTGGAAATTTATTTTGAAGGAATTCAAAGGGCATAGTAGAGTATTATTATCGGTAACTGATGCCCCGAGGAAAGAAAATGTAAACACCTAGTAAGGAACCTAAAATCTCTAGCATGACTCATGAAGAAGAGGAAGAAATGCAACATGATATATCAAAATTACAAGACCAAGTTCAACAACTGTCCTTTACACAAAAAGGAACAGAATCTAAGATGGATGGTTTAAAGAAAGATGTAGAAGCTAAGATGGATGCTTTAAAGAAAGGTGTAGAAGCTAATATGGATTGTTTAAAGAAAGGCGTAGAAGCTAAGATGATTGACGTGGAAGCTAAGATGGATGATTTGAAGATAGATTTGGAGACAGACATGGACGAATTGAAGATAAATATGAATAAGTTGCTACAAGAAATGGGCACTAAGGGTGAAAGGGTACTAAAGGAAACTCATGATGAGAATAAAAGAAATGTTAATCATGATTCCGTAGACGCTAATATTGGATCGAAGACTCACCATATTCCAAAAATCGATATGAGGAAGTTTGATGGCAAGGATCCTGCCACATGGATATTACAAATGAAGCAATTCTTCAATCTCAATAATGTGCAAAACACACAAAAGGTATTTATGGAAACTTTGTATTTGGAACCAAATCAGTTTGTATGGTATCAATGGCTTTGCTCTCGTAAACAATTTATCACTTGGGCAATTTTTACGGAAGAATTGATAGCACATTATGAGGA